>OY744511.1:5865246-5982746 GCA_963556185.1 Pseudopediastrum boryanum | reverse complement strand
ACCTCACCACCACCACTACAGCCACCACCACCAGCATCAGCAGCAGCACCTGCCTGCATCCTTGAGGCAGGGGCTGCTGCTGTGACTTAAATCATGGAAGGTAAGATCAGAAGATCAGATCGCGCTCATGATCAGATGGATTAGATTGCCCATTTTTGCCTATGTGTTAGCTACCTATCTGCCAGTGTGTAGAGAGCAGCTAGGCAGCAAGGGTTTAGAAGCAGGAGGGGTTAGCTTGATCGAGAGGCATATTTTTATGGGGGTTACAGAGGGCAGGGTGTGCAGTGCAAGAGTTGATGGGGTAGAGAGGTGTGACTTTGAATGAGGTGGGGGTGGGACTAGCAGACAGGAAAGGGACTTTTCTAAGGCGCACAGCAACGGCGGCTGTGAGGGCGTTGAGGTGTAGAGAGCAGCTAGGCAACAAGGGTTTAGAAGCAGGAGGGGTTGCAGCAAGGGTTTAGAAGCAGCAGTGTGGCATAAACTCAAAAGAGGCAGTAGCTTGAGGCAGAGGCACCCATATCAGTAAGATTAGACTGCATGGTATGCCATTAAAAAAGGAAAGACATAGCGATGGTCTTTTCAGTTGCTTTGTTTCCATGGCTGACCTAGCTCATTCAGTTCTTTGTCCCTCCCTGCAGGTGCTTCTGTTAGCGGCCACCACCGCCACCACCACCACCAGCAGCAGCTTCTGTTCAAGAGCTCAGCTGAGGTTGTAGCAACAGCAGCAGCAACAGGAGCCGCCACTGCAGTCTCCGCCATCAAGAGGTGAGGGGATGAGGGGGCCCAAGGGGGCTAGGAGGGGAGAGCTGTGGGAGTGCTGGATGCAGGGCCATACAGGCAGGGCAATACACAGTACAGTTGTTTAGTTTGTTCCCTTCATTTGGTTGGCCGCAGGGTTTAGTGGGGGGCCACTGGTGGTGGGCTGTTGTGTTGCAGGGTGGGGCTATGGTAGCAAGGGTTTAGCCCCAAGACCCAAGTGTTGGCTAGAAAGGATTGGCATTTTTGAATGCTCCAGAACCAGCATGGGCCCGCAAATGCCATAATTAGGGTTGTCCCTAAACCCTACTGTGGTGAAGTACTTTATATTATTTGCAGGCTACGCATTAATTCTTACGGCTTGGATTGGGAAACATTGCAAAACCCCAGTTCTAATGATCAGACGGATCAGATGACACAGTTTCCACGCTTGCTCCTTGACCAGGTTACGTACAGCAAGCATATGCAATGCATCAGAGGTAGAAGATGATGTCTATTTAATTGATACTGGTCACAAGGAGGGTGCATTCACAAATTCTGCTCACGCGGTTTTGAGTGTTCCCGTGCCCATGCTCTTGCTGCAGGATGCAGCCAATCTGCAGGCCATTCAGAAGTGAGGAGATTCACATTCACTGGCACAGCTGTGGACGAGGCATTCGCTGCTGCTGGTGCCAGCTGTGTGTGGGGGCCTAGAGTATCGGCTTATAAGTTATAAGGGGAGGAAGAGTAGATACTGGTGTGCTTGTTTGTAGGCGGAGGCTGCACAAAATGCAGCGATGTGTCTTAAGCGCATCCCAAGGCAGCAAGTGAACATATGCCCGGAGGTCGAGGCTATTGCTGCGCGCCTGTGATGCTCGCTAATGGTATGGATGTTTAACCTGTCAGTAGTGGATGGATGGAGTCTGGTTGGACGGACGCTTGGGCTATAAGCGACCATCGTCGCTGGATGGCTGATACGTGATGTTTGTCCATTATGTGTATTGCATTTGCTCACTGTAAGCAGCTGCGGGAATGACTAGGGGCCGGACAGAGCCGAAGCAGTACTACTGCCTGCCGAGCAGCATTTGCTGGGTCCAAATCGCGTTCTGGGACCGCTAACGCTCTAAACAACAGACGTTCCAGTTAGTCCGTCATGCCTTGTTTGAGGCCCGATATCATTGGGTAGCCTCAGCGCAGTTCAATCCGATAGTGGTCCCAACTGAATGGCACCCTTGTCGTGCGGCTCCACCGGCATATTAAATAGACTCCATGGCGTGTAGCCATGCTACACATTGCGCCTAAAGCATCATCTGATTCCGTGTTCACAGCTTGAAGGCGCCGGTCTTGCTCCTCCATAATTAGCACCGTGCCGGCATCCATTGGTTCCAGGTAAGACAGCCTATGCTGCAAGAGAACACAATATTGGGTTGCATTTATGAAATTGATGAAACCAATATTGCTAGCGCTTTGCTCACTGCTCAATTGGTGCGGCCGCAGACAGGACAGCCATTCAGACGTTCTAACTATGTTGCACAGCTATCGGGCATATCAAGTCTACTAAGCCTGAACTCCTCGTTCGTAACCCCGTATGCAGTCATAGAGCAGCTGATTGATGTAACGGAATCTATATAACGCACTAGGCAACAGTAGCAGTGTCTAGTGGTGGTGGATGTACGGTGCTTGCTTTCTAACCCACAGCACCACTCATCTTTGCTTCATTAAATTGCAGGACTTGAAACCCCGTGTACCCCCAGCTTTTGCCTGGATACCTTCCAACTGCTTCCTATCTCCGGCCACCACAGCAATGCAGTGAGGCAGGCCATCAAGCATCAGAGCCAGCTTCCAGTCAGGCATGTGAGCACCCATGCATTTTGTTTTAGTGATACTGCTCATGAACAGCACTCCACTACGTGTAGCTGTGCAACCAGCTCAACAGAAGAGCAGCAGGAAGTAGAGCCAATACCACAGATGTGAATTTGGACAGGATGTGTTTGCCTGCTTTATATTTTGTTGAGTTCAGCGCACGCTGCCTTTCCTTTCCTTACATCATTGGCAAGCAGATATGTTCAACTATCAATTGCACTCCTGATCTTTTACTGAACTGCCACTCTTCTTGCTGTAGGTGCAAATGGCAGCAGCCTGTGTTTTTGAAGCAGAGGTCCCTCTGCCAACGGCATGGCCCCAAGGCACAGCACGTTTGTCAATCATAGTTGGCCTGCCCGTGGGAGGGACTCTCACACGGCTGGTACCTGCTGGGCAGGTCGCTAGGGTCGTAATGAGGGCATCGGACATGCCAGAGGGTACCAAGGAAGACACTCTGGTGTCAAAACTGAAACGTGGCCGCCTTGGGCATAAGTTACTGTTGGATTCCCGAGTCGCAGGGGGTGCCAGGGTGCTTAGGCTTCTGAAAGCACAACAGGCCGTCCCTAGGGGATCTGCCAGAGCTATACTAGTGTGCTCTTGACGCCTGGAGCACACCCTACCAGACTTGGGTGGTGTGTTTCTTGCTGGGGAGTTGGAGCGCTTCTTGGAAGCTATTAGAACTGCTATACCACCTGTGGCGGCAGCAGCAGCTGTCCTCGCAACCCTGCCCCCAGTACCCTGGCCAAATGCTGCTCCAGAAGAAGGGGTACTAGCAGAGGAGGCATCAGACCCTGCTGCTGCAATAAATGCTGCAGCAGCAGCTGCTGCTGTAGCTGTGGGTGTACCTCCTGCTACTACTGGTGCTACTGCTGCTGCTGCTGCTACACCTTTTGGTTTGTTCCAGGTTGCATCAGCAGCAGCATCAGCAACAACTCCAGCAGCAGCAGCAGCAGTGGCGGCAACAATGGTATCGTCGACGGCTTTGTCTTGGGTCGCCCAGGCTGCACTATCAGCTGCTGCTGCTGCTGGGTATGTCCCTGCTGCTGCTAATACTGGTACGGGTGGAGGCGCTGTCACACCAAGCAGGGTCGGTTCGAGCTCTGGCCCTGCTGATGCAGCTGCCTTTGCAGCTGCTGGTGCTGGCAGGGGTGCAAGTACTGCAGCTGGAACTGGCTTCTCCTTTGAGGGTCCCCAGCTGCAGTTTGCTATCCCTGTAACCTTTCGACCCACTACTGTTCCCACTGTTCTGCTGTCCCAATCACAGAAGCATGCGCCGTTCTGGATACAGTACCGCCAGCTTTCACCACAATGCAGAACTGAGCGGGAGAGCTACTTGAAGTGGGCCGGGGAGCGGGGAAGGCTGGACAGGCCGAAGGCATACAGGAGGGCGGTGGAGCAACCAACCCTGGACAAGGATAGTGATTGTATCTTTGGCTTCTTTGGCTCCCTTTGTGTGGGGGGCCAATGCACTCCACAGGACCTCAGCTTCTCCCTGTTTGGCAATGCCACTTACATTGCCTACTGGGTTGGCTACTTGGTGGCAAGGGGTGCAAGTGCTGGTCACTTGCGCAACAACATCAAAGTGCCTAAGAAGGTCCTAGCCTGGATGAAGTCATGCATAGACCGCCAGCAGCAGCAGCAGCAGATGCAGATACAGCACCTCGTCCTCAAGCAACAGCAGCAGCAGCAGCAGCCGTCGCTGCCTCAGGCCCAGCAGCAGCAGCTACAGCAGCAGACAAGACAGCTACAGCAGCAGCAGCAGCAGAGCTTCACACAGAGAGCTGTCCTGACAGAGGTGGAGAGCTGGGTGGCAAGTTTGCTGGCCCAATCAGAAGAGCTGGGGGGTCCTCCAACATTTAGGTCTGTGAGGGAGAACTTGCCGCCGGCAGTTGAGGTGGTGAAGTGGCAGCATGGGGTAGAAGTGGAGACCCTGTCCAAATGTGATGAGGCGGAACGCATGTGGGGGAAGGACAGGTGTAACAGGGGAGCAGCCCGAGCACTACATGACACATGCTTGCTTAGCCTGTTGGAAGGGTATGGGCCCCCTCCTAGGCTAGAGTGTGTGTACACATGTATACATCCTGCCTACGTGGGGAAGGTGGCCTGTGAGGATTCCGACTGCAAAACAGCTGGCTGCAGAGGGAACAGGTTGGAGTACACGGACCTCACTAAGACTGGGCTGGTGGTGATCTTCCCCCACCACAAGACAGAGGACGGTCTCGAGTACCCCATCCAGTGGCAGATCACCTCCCCAAGACAGCTGTGGCTGCTTCTAAAGTACCTGGGATCAGATGCACACTCCTTACTAACATGCGAGACAGACTGCCGGAGGTTGTTTGTCACAAAAACAGGTCTGCGTATGCTAGCATGCCATCTGACTGGATGGTGGCATGACATGGAGGTAGTGCACCAGGCTCCTTGGGTGCAAAGAGGTCTCAGGTTCCCCCCCTCCAACCTGAGGCATATCTTTATCACTGAGCGCTCAGCCGCAGCTGCGGCAGTAGCAGCAGCAGCATGGGCGGCAGCAACAGGGGGGGTTGCTCCCACAATAGCAGCAGCAGCAGCAGGAGGGAGGGAAGGAGCAGCAGGGCTAGGGACACAGGCAGCAGCAGCAGAAGCAGCAGTAGAGCAAGGAGGAAGTGCATCTGCAGCCGGTGGGGAAGGAGGAGGAGTGGCGCAGTTGGGGAATGCAGCAGCAACGGGCTCTGCAAGAGCAAGAGGGGTGGCTCCTGGACCAAGTCCAGCAGCAGCAGCGCTGGTAATGGGAAACTCCGTGCAAGAATGGAGTAGGACCTATGATGTGCACCGTACACGGCGCGAAATGCAGCGGGCAATAGATGATATGGTGGCTTGGCGGGAGTACATGCTGCAGAGCTGAAGGTCAAAGCTTGGGTGAGAAAGGAGGCACATGTGCTGATGCCGACAATGTTCTTTGTGCCAAAGATTTGAGGGATCAGATTTGCAGGTGTTGAGAGAGTCTGGATGGTTATTAGCCTGGCATAAGTTCTTTTGATGCATAGAGCATAACGAATTATGATGAGCGAGTCAACACAGTTGGGCTGCATCAAAGCTTAGAACCATTAATTGTGGGTATCTGGGACTTTGCAGTAAGGTAAGGCAGAGTGACAGCAGCAGCAGTAGCAGCAGTAGCAAGGGGCTTTGCAAGATTTGAGTGCATTCTGACAGATTGGTAGCTGTTCTTATCTTATGAGCTTTCTTGGGCTTTTCTGGGACTCTGGTGCTAATGATGGTGTGGGTGGTGTAACACCACATAGCAAGGTCCAACGGAGCCTGTGCCACATCTCTTATGTTATGGCACATCAATAAAACTTGGAACAGCAAAGGCATGCAGCCATGCCTTAGGGTTCTGTTTGTTTTTTCACACTGGTTGTTTATCATGATATAATACTGACGCAGCATTATTCTCCTGAAGCCAGACTAACAAACTGGTTGGAGTCATGTGGCGGATGCTGCACGGCCCTTAAGGCTGTGCAGTAATCTTTCTCAAATAATACTGTTGCAAGATGTTAAGGTGCAGCCGCACCCGAGGCTTTTTGTTCTTTGTTTGCCTGATGGAGGTACTGGTCCTTAATCATAAAGTAGATCTGGTACAAGGTAGTGTTCAGAACTAAGGGACAGTTGCGGGCCACTTTCAGTTTGGAACACGTTGTCCGTTGAGTATCCCCGGGCATCCTGCTGTCAAAATAGGAACGTGTTCTGAGCTTGGCCGTACAGTCAGTCACACCTTAAAATGCTTGTTGGTTGGTTCAGTTGTTGTGGTTTTAACGTATGGATGCTTTGACTTCAGTCCCGTGCCTTTGAAAGTCCTGCACGTGGCATCAGTTTTACCTCAGCTATAAGTCGTTTTGTGCTGTGGCAAGTATCATTGATACACATTAAGTGTGCGGTGCATTAGTTGCTCTGGTGGAGAGGTCTCGTTAAGTTTGATGGGCCATATTTGCCCGCGGCTGGTACGCCGGTCGGCACTGCCGATTAGTTGAGTGGTCTATTCAGTTACGCGGCACGTACACATTACAGTCAATTATGATCTGGGATACTCATAGGAATCGCTGCCAGCCTGAGTCTCTGGTAGGAGCTATCAGTTTCAGCCGGGCCGGCCGGTGGCCGACCCATACAACCAAACACGGCTGCCGGCAAACAAAGCAAACAAACAGTTAAATTACACTGATCTACATGTACTATTCATACATAGCTATCTGGGAACAAGCTTGTTAACCATGAACAGGCGTGACAAACAAACAAATCGGCTGGTCAAAAGGGTTGCTGGACGGCTGTCAGACCGGACGTACCATCCGATGGACCCAGTGACAAAGGATGGTGACTAACCTCACAATCGGAGTTAAACTGCAGGCATACTGGGTATTGACAGCAGTGGCGCTGCATGGCTGCATAGCCGGCGCATGTGCATGCATTGATCTGCCATCTCATACTGGGGTGTGTGTCTTTAAACAACATTGTTACCAAATGTGAGTCCCACACTAACATCGGGCAATACAGAGCCAAGTAGATCACATCCCATTATCCTCCATGCTAGGTTGTAGTCACAAAAGACTCATAACCTGATGTAGGTACATAGCTGTATGTGAACAAGCTTGTAACACTTGCTCCACAGCTACAACTCATTAGTGCAACCTCAAAGAGACTTATGAACTTCACATTGAACCTACAGAGACCGTGACTAATGCCACCAGTGACTAAATTCAAACACAGCTCCCACAGTGCTCAGCAACATCTATCTAGCTCCTTGTTCCAAGCAGGGCTGCCGCTCACACGGTCCCGCCAAATGCCTTCTGCCGCCGCCGCCTCCTGTTGTTGCTGCTGCTGCTTTTGCTGCTGCTGGTGCCGTCATCAACAGGGTTAGTTCGGGTCCTGTGTAGAGGAGCAGCAGGGAATTGCAACTACACTTAGTGGCTGGCAGCTGAAAGAAGAAAGAAGGGGACAATCAGACATTAAAAAGACCTAACGAACTGACAGATGAACATTCGCATGGTTCTAATACAGTGGCCTGGGAAACAACCAGGCAACACCTCATAAGAACCTGTGCGGTGGCTTAGCAGGCACAGGCACATGCACAGAGGCACGGAGAGTGCAGAAAGAACAAGCACTACTTGACCGAAAGTTACAACTCAACTAGCAGCAACATGACATGACATGCCATATCAAAAGCAGAGAGAGGGGAGAGAGAGCGCTACATAAAAGTGAGACAGGCAGACCTGTGTGGGTAGCAGAAGGGGGGCCACAGGGTCATTGCAATTGCAGTGAGAGGCTAGCAGCTGCCGATAAACAAAAAGAAGGAAGAGAGCGCAGTAGCAAGCACGAGAGAGCGAAACACAGGCACAGGTCACACCTCATAAACTATGTGTTTAAGTTTGTGTGTGAAGAGAGAGGGCAGGAGAGAGCAATGCAGAGAAGGTGGGAGAGGAAGAGTAGCCCACCGAGAGCCATGAGAGTACAGGCAGTACAGCACAGGTACTGCTGCCGCTGCCGACCCCGGGGGGCTGCAGTTTCTATGTTTGTACTATTTAAAACCACAGGGGTGCAGGCCCAGACCGCTTGCTCACCATACAGAGCAGGAGTTTCTGTGGATGATGCCTGCAGCTTGTGCAGATGGTCCCCGCAGAGCCGCAGCCCTTCTGCTGCTGCTGCTGGGGTTGGGGCTGGGGCTGGTGTTTGTGGTGTGGTGTGTGGGGTGTGTGTGGGGACCTGTGGCACATTAAGGAGGAGAATGAGAGGGGCAGAGCGAGACGTGAAGAGGGCGCGCTGCATGAACCAGTGCATTTATACAAGATCAATTCAATCAATTCAAAAGCAAGACCAGATGCATTCGCATTTACATTTACTGCATTTACAAGATGCTGTGTTGGAAAAATTATGAAGAGAGCAATGCACTGCTACTGTAGGAGAGTGTGAATGCCTCTATACAGAATGGAGAGTGGAGAGAGGGAGAAGGAGAAAATAATTCTGATGTGAGCACAGCAAGATCACTGGTGGAGTACTTCCTGGATCTTGTTTGTTTTGAAACCTTGCGCACATATCAAAAACAAAATAAGGGAAGGAGGAGAGGGCAATGCAAGTCTAGGTGGGGAGCGGAGCCAGCACACTTTACAAGATGCAGCGTGATCACAATGGGAGCAAGCATGCAAGAGCTGCAGCTGCCCCCCAATACCCTAGGCACAGCACTAGCCTGTGTGACAACTAATACCTCCCAAGATACTGCCATCTCCAATCATCCGCTGCTGCTGTACTACCTTTATGACCCCACTCCCTTCTAAACCCCTGCTTACCATTATCAACTCAAGTTGTGCCTGGTTCAGCCCTGCAGGAGATCTGCTACTGCTGCAGCTGCTGCAGCGCAGGAGGGTGAGTGGGTGGTGTCGTCCTCAGCAGGGCCTGGGTGGGGCCTCCTGTGGATGAGCAGAAGGGAGGGCACATGGGAATGGAAGTTAGGGCCACATACAAAAAGTGTTTTTGCATCTATCCGATTGGTTGTCGTGCATTCATAAAGAGCACGCCACTGCAAACAATTTACATTAGCTTACTCTTCTGTCCGCACACCGAGATCACTGGTGTAGTAGTGCCTGCATTTTATTCACTAGAGCCTTGAGCACGTATCAAAGGGGAAGAGAGAGAGAGAGAGAGGGAGGGAGAGAGAGCGCTGCATACAACTGAGACAGGCAACAGGCATTTGCCATCAATAAACAGTACTAGCATGGAAAGCAGACAGCGCTTTTATGGAGAGAGTGAGAGGGCAGAGAGTGGATCCTGCTGCTGCTGCTCTACACAGGGACACGCAGCGAAAGCGAGAGCAGCACACAGAGAGAGACTGAGAGAGTGGCAATCAGACATAAAGAAAACACGACCTGAGGATATGCTTCCATGAGCATGTCCATTGGGTTGAAATGAATCAAAATCAAATCAAACAAATCAAATTAAATCTGCATGGTTCTAATCCAATTGGACTTAACAACATGCAGTGCCCCTCCTCTCTCCTCCCCTCCCTGCAGCTTGCTTACCATACACAAGACGTTGGAGATGTTGTTGCTGCTGCTTTAGCTGCTGCTGGTTCCACCATAGAGGGGCCCTGCTGTGGGATGTCTTGCCCCTAGGAGTTCCTGTGTACGCGCAATCTAGATGGCTGCTGCTGCTGTACTTTTTGCGCAAGCTCTTTGAGTGCTGCTCTCCGTTCTATCTTCCCATGCTCTATAGTTTCCCGCTGCTGCTGCTGTGCTGGCTCCTTAGAATCTTTCAACTGGTGCTGCTCCTGCCTTTGGTTCGCAGGGCCCCGCCCACTCAGACCTTCTCCTGTCCCACACACACCCTGCCCATCACCATGCTGCCCAGGCCCCTCCTTTCCACCCCTCTCCTGCCCTTCCCTCCCCTTGTTTCCCCCCTCGTCCCCACCGCTCCCCAGGTTCTCTTTGCCACTTCCTCCCCTCACCATAACCTCCCCTTCCCCCAGCTTCTCCTCCTCCCCGAGCCCCGCCTGCTCCCCAGCTCCACGCCCCCCTATCTCCTCATGATGCTCCCCCTCCTCCAGCCCCCCTTCCTCCTCCTCCCCTCGGTGCTCTCCTTCCCGTTCCTCAATCCAGATCATGAGCGCCTCACGGTAATCCACACAGTCCCACTCCTCCACCTCCTCCAAAATCAAATCAGCGAGCACCTTCTCTTTTAAGCTTTCATAGAGGATCTTATATTTCCCTCCCTCCTTCTGCCCCATTGCACACTGCTGCTGCTGTTGCTGGTCTTGGAGCTGCTGTCTCAATTGTTGTAGTTCAGCAGCGCTGGCTTGGTTCTGTCTCTGCAGTTCTTCTACCTGATGCTGCAGCTGCTCCTGGTCAGGACCATGGTTGGTGGCGGAAGCAGCAGCAGCAGCAGCAGCAGCAGCACCAGCATCACCACCTTCTTCAGCATCAGCCATATGCGCATCCTGCCCAGCCCCACCCTCCTCCTCCAGAGGAGCTGCAGCCCTTTGTCGTGCAGCTGCAGCTGCACCAGTTCCACCAGCCCCCTGCTCTTCTTCTCCCCCTCTGACTGCTGCTGCTTGTGCCTGCTCGAGCCTTACTGCTGCTGCTGCTGCTATTGCTGCTTGCAGAGGGTTTATGGTGACTGCCTGGTTCTTCACCGTCTTCTTTGCATAGGCATAGAGCAGGTTCCTGGGCAGAACAAATTGCACAGGACAGTGGTGCTTCAGAGGATGCCAAACATGTGGCACCAGTGTCAACTACATGCATTGCCAAAAGTTGACACAAATCAGCATGAGCCGCACCCGAAAACGAAATACCCCTGCGACTGAACTGGACCTTTCTGAAGCATGCACAACATTTGGTTGCAGGTGCCATTCTCATCATTTGTGCCAGCTCGGAGTGCTCATTAAATCTGCTAAGAGATACCACTGCACAGCCATGCAGGCCGTGCAGCACCCACCACATAACTCCAACCAGTTTGTTAATGTGTAGCGAGAGATACAACGATTCTGAGAGCTGAGACGTAAGAGCCGGAGACAATCAGACAGAAAGAAACATAGAGAACATGCCTTATGCATGAAAAACACAGGATAAAATGACGTCTAGACCATCAATTTGGTGACTTGTCTCATGAGGAACCGGTTGAAGTTCCTAGATGCCATGAAGTATCTCGCGTCTGCTTGGTTTCAAATCAAAGCAGCTTTTTTGGAAAGTCCAAAACACTGCACATGCTGGAGCCACGTGGTTCTTTTGGACAGTTGCCAAGACCTTGACACTACCAACTTCACACCTCACACACCTGTCTGTTGCATCCATCTTCCATATCCAGTCCATGACATGGTCCCACGTTGTGTACGGCTCCTGTTGCTGGCACATCAACTTGCATGCCATGTCAAGCACATGCCACCACGCTCCTGCTGCACCTGATTGTCCCACTCCTGCTGCACCTGTCGCTGCTGCTGCTGCTGCTGCTGCTTCTGGCCCTCTATCCGTCGCTGTTGGCCCTGCTGCTCCTCTTTCTTGCGCTGCTGCTGCTGCTGGTGGTGGTGGTAGCTCCATTTCAGCTGCTGCTAATGGCCCTGATGCAACATGCCCAACAACCCCACCATCCCCAGGGCCATGCGCAGCTAGCACAGCAATGGGCATACCAGGCATGCCTGGCGGAGGTTGAGGTACACCCATCACAGCAAGCAGAGCTGCTCTGGTTTTGGCAGCAACAGATGCAGGCCCCAGGCTTGTCCCCTGGGCATTGCGTGCTACGAGTGCCTGACCTAGACATTCTGATAAACTATTAAGCTGGGCCCCACTCCCCAACCCTGCTGCTGCTGCTGCTGCTGTGGCTTTTGCTGTTGGTCTTCCTCCTGCTGCTGCCGATCTAGCTAGCGCTGGTGCTGCTGCTGCTGCTGCTGCTTGTCTCGAAAAGCCCCCTTTCCCTGCACGTCCTTGACTCGCAGCTTTGCTGGCGGCAGCAGCAGGAGCAGGAGCAGGAGTTGCTGCAGGAGCAGGAGCTGCTGCTGCTGGTGCTCGCCCGTGCTTCGCAGCTTTGAAGGGAGGTTGCTGGCAGCGTTGCACCTTACTTAAGCTCCTCCATGGGCGGTTCGGTAGGAGTGGAACCCTTCTAGAAGTGTCACCCAGACATCCTTGGTTGGGAACCATCATCTCCAGAGCGACTGAAGCTCTGGACGATGGCCCGCTGAGCTCAGCGTGGTCGATTACATGGCTTGCACTGCTGCCAGGGGCCATCGCAGATAGGCGGGGAGCTCTTCCAAACATCTGGCCACAGGGTGCCCCGCCACCATGGGAGTGCTTGGGTGTGCTGCAGATCGATGGCTGGACTTGTGCCTGGACTCGTCCGCTGAGTGGCCCCTCGGCTGGTGCCCCGTGACGGAGCCCCTGAAGGAGGCCATGCTGACTAGGCGTCATCGATGACGTTAAACCCAGGCCCTTGTGCCCTAGTATACCCCTGTCCCGTGATTAAGCTGGCTGCAGCCTCACAGCCCTTGATGGTTGACTGCACTAGCACTTCAGGCGGTACCGAGTGCCACAAGTACTGCTGGCATCTTCGCAGGAAGCAAGCGCCCCTGATTCCAGCAGCGCGCATTGAGTCCTCCTCATTCCTTTCTCTGGCTCGTGCTGCACCTCTATGCTATCCCATGCATAATCTGCGCAACCGCCAGCAGGTGGTGATGGCCACACGTCACTCTTGCAGGCAGCTTTCCAAATGATCAATGCATGTTATGTACTCTCTTAATAGCACCCTTAAAGGCTGCGGTGCAGTCCCCAAGATGTAGGGCGGCACATGCAGCCTCGGGACTCGCTCTTGATCGTGGCGGTTTGAGAGACGATCGAACTTTGCTACCTCCCATCCACACATGCCGCTCGATGGACCACAGAGGCTGTTTCATTGCCCTTCCACGCTTGCGGCACTGAGCCTCCTACGCAGCAGGCCCATTTGCATGGCACCTACGAAGGAGCACCAGCAGCACTGGCCCCTGCCTGGAACCTTGCTGGATCCAGGCCGTTAGCCGCATTCAGGTGAGCAAGCAGAGGCAGAGCATAAGACGGGGCTCCTTCCCAACATAGCTGCAACAGCTACCGCTATGACAGCAGATTCCAGCTGCAAGGAGCAACAGTAAGCAGCAGCAGCAGTCTGCTAATGTGGTGTGTCTGCGGCATTGCATTCTGCACCCAGGACTGACGGAATCCACAGCTGTATGCTCCTGAGCGTAGACAAGACCCAAAACTGTGCACTCATGCTGCTGAATCGCCATAGGAGCTCCCCCACGGCTTGGCAGCGTAGATCAGATGCAAGGACCACTCGTACCTGCACATCGCAAGCATCAGATTCCAAACCGCTAAGTTACACAGCCGGCGGTTGCTTCCTTCCAGCAAGATGTATGCCTGGAGCTGCTGTGACATGTGCTCTTTGACATTTCCTGCTTGTGATGCTTTACGCCTTGCCATGCGCATGCGAGGAAGCCTTCCATTTGGCGCGAAGGTCTTCCCTAAACCCTAGATGTTGTTTTGGCTGTCCAAACAGTACCGCCTAACCCTAAGACGGACTTTGAAACAGAAGCAACTTTATCATTTTCAGATGTATTCCATGGGTTCATGGTGCATTAATCCCGCTGCTTGCCCTCTCTAAACACTTGGGGGGCTGCCGCCCCCCAAACCCCCGCAGCTTGCCTCTCTAAACACTTGGGGGGATGCCGCCACCCAAACCCCCCGCAGCTCGCCCTCTCACGACACTCGGGGGGCTGCCGCCACCCAAACCCCCCGCAGCTTGCCCTCTCTAAACACTTGGGGGGCTGCCGCCACCCAAACCCCCGCAGCTTGCCCTCTCTTCACACTTGGGGGGCTGCCGCCACCCAAACCCCCCGCTGCTTGCCTCTCTAAACACTTGGGGGGCTGCCGCCACCCAAACCCCCCGCTGCTTGCCTCTCTAAACACTTGGGGGGCTGCCGCCACCCAAACCCCCCGCCGCGCAGCTGGCCCTCTCTAAACACTTGGGGGGCGGCAGCCCCCCAAACCCCCCACAGCTGGCCTCTCTCTAAACACTTGGGGGGCGGCAGCCCCCCAAACCCCCCGCAGCTGGCCCTCTCTAAACACTTGGGGGGCGGCAGCCCCCAAACCCCCGGTGCTTGCCTCTCTAAACACTTGGGGGGCACTGAGACACTAACCCTGAGACGCTAAACCCTGAGACACTAAACCCTCAGACACTAAACGCCCAGACACTAAACCCTCAGACACTAAACCCTGAGGCACTACATCCTGTGACACTACAACCTGAGACACTAAATCCTCGAATGCGTAAGCCTGGGACATTAAACCCTGGGACCCTTAATCCTCCTTGAAACATAATTCCTTGAACCCTGCATTCAAGCAAACCCTGCAACACTGCATTTCAAAACGGTACACTTGTGCAAGCCATGTTTGAAATATGGGGATTAAGATAAGATAAAAACTATGGCAGCACTTCTGCTGCTGTGCATACCCAGAGCACCTGAACCCATGTGTGATCGAATCATGTATCGGGAGAAGTCCATACCCCCTGCGCTGCCCACCCTAAGTATAGCCGCATTCACATGCGCAAGAAAAGCAACAGCAGCTATCCATGCTTCTTTATTCATGCATATGATCTTATCCCCTAAATTTAAAGCACATTCACCATTCAGGGCAGAAATATCAAACAGTACATACCCAGGCTTGTGCCATTTCTCAGTAGCATGCATTCTGCAGCCTAGCGAGCGTGAAAGTTCAGGTCTCCTGCAGAGCACATGTCCTGCTACCATGTGAACTTCCTCCAGCTGAACATAGCATGATACAGAGAATAATACAAGCAGAGGCAGCCAACAGTGTGCTTTGTTCTTTAGAATCAATCTATGAGTAGCATCAAAGGCCCTGCCATAGATGCAGTGACCTACCTGCAGATGTTAAAGTGACCCTTGGAGTCTAATGAACAGTTCTAATACTGCACTGTTCCCGTTTCACATGCCTGCTTCGACTGCTAAGACTTGCCGTCTTTCCGTGCTTCCAGGTTGTTGAAATGCCTTGGTAACGCTTCAAGGGCTACTCCGGCATCTTAACGCTTAGTGTTCTTATAGAGCGTAGTGGCCTTGGAATGCGTCCGAAAGTCATATACGCTGCTACGACATAGAATAAGACGACCAGAACGTGGCATGCAGCATATCTCCGGCATTTCGAGGACCACTCCCGCATCCATGTGGGGTGTACTTGGGCAAGACAGTTCTAACAGTGTAGCAGACCAATGTCTGCGTTCATGTTGTTCTCCGGCCACCGCCATTCTGTGTAAACACGGATTCTGCCCCCAACCTGACCGACCCGACCGACCAGAGTGACCTGAACTCACCCGCCAAGGGCTGAGGTCGGTGAGAGCATGACCTGGAACATCTGACCGACCAGACCAGACCGACTAGACGGTCCCCAGCAGCAGTATGTCCAACGCTCGGCCAACCTGGACTGTCTGAACGGACCAGCAGTGTGCGGACTGGGCGATACTCGGATGGGATGTTCCGAATCAGACAGGCATCGGTCGAGCAGACCTGAACGAACTAGCCATGCCTGGACCTGGAATTCCATAACCATTGGCAGATTCCGGAAAGCTAGTATTCAGGCTACAATCTGGAAGCGAACGTGGCTCCTTCCGAGTTGGAAACCGCCATTCCTGGTTCAGCTTGTCTAGGTACGCTCCTGGATCCAGCAGAGGATCCTGGCACCGTCCAGGTGCACTAGTTTTTGCTGTTCAGGTCACGGACCTGGACATTCCAGGTACCCCCCGACAGTATGTGCAAGAAGCATAGTAGCTAGGCTTCCCAACACAAATGCAAAGGTTGGAGTGGCTTTAACAACACCTCCTATGGTCCCTAGAGTTTGCGGAACCGCTGCAGACCGCAGGCATGGCGGGACACCTAATAGTATCCGTGCGTGCTGGAATGCGTGGGGTGCCGGTGCCTATGACATCGTGACCAACCAACAGAAGTGGACAGCAATGGCAGGTACTTCAGTACTTGATGGTTTAGCCCCGACTAAACCTTGAGGACCTGGGGCGAGGGTGACTGTAGGCTGATAATGTCATGTGTCATCGGTGACGAGAATCTTCCAGCATCTTCTAATGACACCCGGCTTTGGCGGGATGATGTGTTTTCTCGTATACTTATGCAAGGGCTGGGCCAAGGCACAGCACCTTTTGAGACTCACTTGTGCTATGGACAGCCAAGAGGTTTGGCTAGGTGCTTTTGAGTGTGTCTCTTCTGCCCTTTCGGCCGACTTAGATCCTGCATCGTGCTTCAGAGCCTTAGTGTCGCTAGGCCCTGAGTCTTTCTCTTCCTCCATCGAGCTTGTCATGGCTTCATCTGGTTCTACTGGGCTCCCTGCTTCGAGCCCACAGCTTCCATCTTCCAGTCAGCCTGTCGGGCTGCCTGTACTTTCAAGTAGCCAGGCGCCGGTTCCTCCTCCAGGCAGCCAACCTCCTTCTTTGCGCCGGAGCGATTCCATTAGCTCTGAGGATGTGCGCCAGGCTAACGCTGAATTGACCCATCAGTACTTGGAGCATATCTCCAAGTCGACCGAGGAGCTTCTCCATTGTCTGCGTCAGTCTCCTGCCAGCGTCCCTCCAGTGTCTGTTGGCGCGTATTTCGCCTCGGCAGTGCGTCACGGCAGAGAGCTGGCGCTATCCGGCACGCTGTCGGCTCCAGAGCAGCATGCGCTGTATCAACTCCAGCAGCAGCAGATGGTTGCTATGCAGCTACTTGCTGCCCATCCTGCTGCTGCTGGCCATCCGGGTCTTGCCAACGCCCTCTCGGCCATCCAAGCTGGCCCTGTGCCCTTCCCCATGGTTCCGCCGCCTCCAGCCAGTGTTCCTTTTGCTGGTCCCTCTCAACCTGGGCCCCCTCCCTTCTTTGGCGGTCCTCCTGCTGCTGGCGTGTCCTCTCAGCCAGTGATGCCCCCCCCCCCCATGATGGCTCCACCCAGTATGGGTTCCTTCCCTGTGGCGCATCCTTTCCTTCCTCCTGGCTATGGCCCTGTTCCCTCCCTCCCGGCAACCACCGCTCCTTCCGGTTCTGTGGACAACTTGGCTGATGTGTCAAACTCCAATGTGGGCCGGCGTTTCCCTGAGGTTGATCACCAGGCACGGCAGTTGCTCGACAGTGGTGTGGTCCCTCCTCAAGCTCTTGGCGCGTCCACACTTGGCCTAGGTAACATGGGGTTTTCTCTGCAGCGCTTGCCCACTTTCTCTAATCTGCATGAGCAGATGCAGCGGGTGAATGTGCATGGTGCAGTTAGGTCTTGGACCCCCTTTTTGGTGGAGAACTTTCCTGCTCAGGCTGCTGCTCAGGAGGTTCGCTTTGAGTTAGCTATGGTGCCCGGGGGTGAGAATGTGCAGCTTTAGCCTGCCGGCAGGCCTCTCAATCATTACATCAGTGATGCAGCCTTGCTGAAAGCCATTCCTAGCTGGATGGAGTATAATTTCATGCACAACCGGTTGGTGGCCGCTATGCTGTCTGGTTCTCAGCCTTATTTGTATGAGCATGAGCTGGATGCATATGCAGCTTTCATGCGGGTGGTGTTGCAGCTGGCTCAGTATTTTGCCGGCAATTGGTTGGCTTTTTTGCGGCTTGAGCGCGAGCTTCGCTTGTATCAGCATGCTGCTGGTGTGCCTTGGGATATGTTCTTTGGCATGCTCAATCCCTTGCAGATTGCATTGGCTGCAGGCAGGGCTGCTGCTGTTTCCGTTGGTGCCTCTGCTGCTCCAAGTGGGTCTGGGGCTTCTTCCATGCCTTCTGGTTCTGGTGCAGGTGGTCAGGGCAAGGGTGCCAAGTCCCAGCAGTCCATGCTGCTGCCCTTGCTGCGTCACAATCTTTGCTTTAAGTGGTTTGATCATGCCAGCTGCCCCGAGGGGGATAACTGCAAGTATGCTGCTGATCATAGGTGCATGCTGTGCAAGTCCACTGCTCATGGCACCAAGGGGTGCCCTCGGTTGGCGAGCTTCAGTGCTTGAGTTCTTGATGTGTTTTCACTGGTACTGCCCTGCCCTTATCCTATGATGCAGGTGCGTATCGATTGTTTGGTGTGACTGTTCCTCAGACTGAGACCAAAGGACATATTTCACGCCAGGTTCCTGGCCCTTTACGTGACTTGCGTAAGACCTTGGCCGCCAAGCTGGGTCCTCATTGGTTGTCTTGCCCTCTTCAACAGCAAGTGGATGCTTTGCGTGGGTATGCATGGTTGCCGGTGCCTGCAGATTGTCCTGTAGGTTAGCTTTGGGTGGCAGCTGGTGAGGGTTCCAATTTGTTTGGTGTGCATGATGGTGCTGATGCAACTACGGCTGCTACTTCGTTAGCAGCTGTCCCGGGGGAGCCTGTTGCGCTTCCTCCTGGTTGTGAGCAGGTCAGGTGTCGCCGGCCTTTGAACACAGCTTTGTTTGAGCGGCTATTGGTAGATGACGTGGACCAAGACTTTCTGTTAGGTGTGTTACATCATGGTGTGCAGTTAGTGGGTCCTGCTGTGCATGTGCAGCCCTATAGTGGGCAGAACTATTCCTCTGCTCTGTCGGAGCATGATCGGGTTTCGGAGGTGGTGGCTGAAGATTTGGCTCATGGTCGGCTTTTGCCTATTGGTCCTGAGTCTGCGCATTATGTGCATCCATTGGGTGCTGTTCCTAAGCCACCTAATGGTATTCGTGTGATTCATGATCATAGTTATCCAGTTGGCAGCTCTCTCAATGACCACCAGCGTCATTGGCGGTTGGCTTGGGACTCGTTGGACTATGCATTGCAGTATATGGTTCCTCATGTGTACATGGCAAAGTTTGATCTTTCTGCATACTACAGGCACTTCCCTGTGTTTCCTCCACATTGGCAATACCAGTGTTTCACATGGGATGGTCAATCGTATTTGGATGGCTTCTTAGAGTTTGGTGTTCGCATCGCCCCTGAGGTGGCTCACCGGTTTACATGCTGCTTGAAACGCTTATTGTGGGCTAATGGCATTCGGGCTGTTTCAGCCATTGTAGATGACTTCCTCTTAATGCATACGAGTGAGGTTTATTGCCGGGTGGCTCTGGTTGCTGCTCTTGCTTTGATGATGGATTTAGGGTTTGAGGTCAACCTGCTTCCTCACAAAACCTCTCTCCCTTGCTTGTGTTTGAAATATGTTGGTGTTATCATTGACTCTCGGCAGATGGTTCTGCGCTTGCCTGAGGAAAAACTGCACAAACTGTTAGCGGGCTGTGCAGCTGCCTTGCTGCCTGACCGGATTTCTATTGCTGAGCTGCATTCGCTTATCGGGCTGTTGCAGTGGGCTTCTAAAGTGGTGTTGGGTGGGCGTTGCTTCATGCGTGGCCTTTGGTCGTTTCTGTCGGAAATCCAGGCTAGTGCTCCCCGCAAGTCTAAGGTCCGTTTGCCGTCATGGGCTCGGGCTGATCTTCAGTGGTGGAGTGCAGCACTCTGTGGCCCACAATGGGTTGTTGAGATTGCATTCTCCTCAGTTGCCCATTATCCATTTCTACTCAGATGCAGCGTTGAGTGCTGGTCCTTGCATTGGTGTGTTTGTGAGGGTGGTTGTTTCTCCTTGCATGTGGATGTTTTGTCCGGCCTGGATCTGCCCTTTGCCCCTCCTGATCCCACCAACATCAATCTCTGGGAGGCATATGCCATACTGGTTGGCTTGGTCTTGTTTAGCGAGTTTTTGTCTGGCCGGCGTGTGGTGCTTCATTGTGATAACGCTGCCGCTGTGTCGTGGTATTCCAAGGGTGGTCCTCGGCCCCCTTCTGCTGTGGATCTCATTCAAGTGGCCATGCAGTGGATTGTCGATCAACATATCCGCATGTCTGTCGAGCATCTAGAGGGTGAGCAGAATGTCTTAGCAGACGCTCTTAGTAGGCAGCAGTGGGGCTCCTTCTATGGTCATTTTGCTGACTGGTTGTCTCCTGCTGTTGCCCCTTGGTGCAGATATTGTCTTGACTCCTGCGCTCCGCCAGCTGCAGTCTGAGGCCTTGGTGCTGGAGAGTAAGGCTTTGGCAGATTCTACCCAGCAGACGTACTCCAACCATGTGTTGTACTGGGTACGGTTCTTGCTGGTGTTTGGCCTGGGCAAGTTCCTGCTCCGTCCCACTGAGGCTCTTATGTGTCTCTATGTCTCCTTTTTGGGGAGGTCCGCACACTATGGTGCTGTTAAAACTTATCTCAAAGGGTTGCAGAGCTTCTTGTCCTCGAATGGGTTTCCCGATCGGGTCTGCAGCTGGTTCCATGTGCAGCGTGTGTTAACTGGGCTTAAGCGTGATTCGCCTGCTCCTCGTCGCAAGCTGCCTGTTACCCCGCATATTTTGCTCCAAATGCTGTCGGCTTTGGACTGTTCCCAGCTAGAAGAGGTGATGTTGTTCACTGCATGCATGCTGGCTTTCTTTGGTTTCCTTAGGAAATCCAATGTGTGTGCAGCTTCGGCTGATTCTACACATGTGCAGCGCTCCTTGTTGCGTGGTGATGTTGTGTTTGATCAGCGGAGGTATTGCCTAATTGTCAAGCTCCGTTTTATGAAAAACTCCCAGTTTGCTGATGAGAGCCACTCGTTGTTCGTGGCTGGGTTGCCTGGGCACCCGTTGGACCCTGTTTTCTGGTGGCAGCGGTACATTGCTCTGGTTCCTGCTGCCCCCTCGGCATCCGCTTTCTGCCTGCCTGCTTCTGATGATCCCCAGCCGATGGTTCACAGGTGGTTTGTAGAGAAGTTCAAAGGGCTGCTATCTCGTGCGGGTATCAATCCTGCCGAGTATTCTGGTCATTCCTTCCGGCGGGGGGCGGCTTCCTTTTCCTTTCTGGTGGGGATATCTGAGTTCATGATTCAGCATATGGGTGCTTGGAAGTCACAGGTCTACAAGATTTATTGCGACCTGTCCCCCATGCAGAAGCTGGCCGTCCATCAGCGGTGGTTTTCAGCTATGTTCCAGGGTCAACTGGGTGTTGACCTCACTGGCGTCTATGTTTGACGCGTTCTGTCCCATGGGTTGCTGGGGGTATTGGAGGGGTCTGGTTTTCATCCCAGGGTAGCTTGCTTAGTTGTCGGCTTGGCAGTTACTGGTCCACCTGCTTTGCATGATTGTGCCTGTGTGGTTGGCACATAGCTCCACTGAGAGCGCAAGTCCCCAGAGCACCATTGTGTGCGCCCATATAAAGACTTGGAACTGTATAGTGTGTGTGACTTGTGAAGGGACAGGGAGCTGGGTATGTTGGACTAGTGGTATTGATGTGATATGGTTAAGGTGTTGGCAGTAGCAGTTAGGCAGACGAGCAACACACGTCTGGATGGTTTAGCCCCGACTAAACCTTGAGGACCTGGGGCGAGGGTGACTGTAGGCTGATAATGTCATGTGTCATCGGTGACGAGAATCTTCCAGCATCTTCTAGTGACACCCGACTTTGGCGGGATGATGTGTTTTCTCGTATACTTATGCAAGGGCTGGGCCTAGGCACAGCACCTTTTGAGACTCACTTGTGCTATGGACAGCCAAGAGGCTTGGCTAGGTGCTTTTCTCCCACCCCCCCGCCCTGAAACCACTGGGGTTGCTGAAAGATTGCTCCCTACCGTAGGGGTGTAGGGAGCCACTGGGGTGAGCGGGTACTTGCTTGCTTGCACTGTGGGGGTCGGAACTAAGTGTTATAGTGGGGGGGTCTGGTTTTCATCCCAGGGTAGCTTGCTTAGTTGTCGGCTTGGCAGTTACTGGTCCACCTGCTTTGCATGATTGTGCCTGTGTGTGTGTGTGTGTGTGTGTGTGTGTGTGTGTGTGTGTGTTTGCCTGCGAAGGACCTGAGGTGCATTCGACACATTGATTAAGTGTCATTCCTCAGGCCGGCAACATGGGCGAACCCACACTTTGACTCGATCATACCGCGTACGGCATGACCCTTCGAAAACCCCGCCCGCATGTGTGGTTGGCACATAGCTCCACTGAGAGCGCAAGTCCCCAGAGCACCATTGTGTGCGCCCATATAAAGACTTGGAACTGTATAGTGTGTGTGACTTGTGAAGGGATAGGGAGCTGGGTATGTTGGACTATTGGTATTGATGTGATATGGTTAAGGTGTTGGCAGTAGCAGTTAGGCAGACGAGCAACACAGGTCCGTGTCATGCCAGCTAGCAACAATAAAAGGCACCGGGAGCTTAGCTCGTAGCGGTGTGGCATACCGTCTGGTGGGCACCGCAACAAAGGCCGCTATTGCTCGGCCCAAGGGTATGCAACGATACTTTTGCATATATACGTGCTCCGCTGGGATCACACTTCAATGTCCCCATGAAACATGTCCCTGCATCCTATAATTGAAAAAGAACAAATCATTGCCACATTCCAAAAGGCGACCCTATAGCTGCGACAAGGCACTTGGGTTGGGTTCGGTAACTGAGGTAATGACAGCCACTCTGGGTATTGTTCTGCCAACCAGAGTTTTTTAACATCTACTTTGTCTTGGTCAGCAAGCCTTCCTCTAACTTGTATACGGTCCCAAAACTTGGGAACCTTTCCGGTTGTGTTGCCGCTACCAACAAAGCACAACCACCTGCTTGCATTTTTTGCAGCACTCCTAAGAGCAAGTCATCACCCAAAGCATCTGCAAACTGATCTGCATCATCTAGCAGTAGCAACCGTGGACGCCGCACTAGGGCCCTTGCTACTGCCAGTCTCAGGAGGAGAGTGTAACTGATGACTGTACCACTTCCCTCACCCACCAAAGTGCGGTACCCCTCCTGCATGAACATAACATTGTGTATTTGGCAATGCCCAATACCATCATAAGCACATGTACAGAATTTGCATGGTCCGTATGTGCATATCATGCAACTGATTGCTGGCCGTCTGGGAAGCTCTGCTGCCAGTGTATTGTTACCCTAGACCATATGCTGTGTTGAGCACAATATGTCATAACAATTAGTATATCTTGCATGGAAGTCAACTTACGCTATCTTGGAATCATGCAACCTATTCGCCTTACTGCAGTTGGAGATATCTACACTGTGATCTGCTAATGCACGATGGGGGGTACTACAGGTGCCTTTGCAGAATTTGATAATGAAATCTGGTGTCAACTCTTTTAACATGTCATTTATAAAATGCTGTTAGTAACACAGTATAACCGATATATATGTGTATCAGCTAGCTCTTGACTTACCGGGAGGTTGACAATCTCTTCATGTGCACCAACCTTCATGCATGCTGCTTGCACCTCTGAGTAGTGCACCGCCACCACCGAAGCACAAGCAACGTTGTCCTCAACACTGGTTCTGCAACAAGCAAAGCAAGATGCTATTGTGCAGATCCAAGAGGAGGTGGGATGTTTAAGCAGAAAGCTGCCAAACTGTATGGGGACGTAAGAGCAAGCATATGCAAGCTGCCATCAACAGGAGTAGGGGTATTAGGGCAAGGATACACGTAGCATGACTAATTACCACAACTAGGTTGTATGGGGCTTTTACGGCCATGTATCATCCCTTTCACCTAGCCTTCACTGATGGCATGAGCGTACAACAGACTGCGTTTAGCATGTGACTTTAAAATTTGCTAGTCCACTCCCCTGAATGCTAGCTTGGTCTCCAGAACTAACATCCACGGCACACTTTTAGTGCGTTCTAAGCCATTATCACAGAAGTCCCAGCAGAAACAATTTTGACAGCACCTTACTGAGGCTGTTAGTCGGCAGCAACTTAGTTGGAAGCCAAAATTTACGACCTTCACCTAGCTTCTTCATAGCCAGCCTACACACAGTTAATAATTGATATCTACCTACTAGTGGAGGCAGGCTATGAACCACCTAGCTGGATTACAAGAAGCCGACAATGGGTCGGTATGTGATGTCAATTCAGGACGTTATTGGGAAGAAAAAACAACACAAGAGTACACTCACATGCACTTTGCAACCTTGAATGAACTGTCGACAGGTCTGCTGCATGTTCAAGACAGGTGGGGACCTGGAACGTATGCATACTGAACAGAAGGCCTTAAGGCTATGCTCATTCCCAGCCAAGACAGGGCTACAGATGCGCCTCAGTGAGTCAGGAGTTCTTGCCACATTGTGAATTAGCATTCTTCTGCTTGAAGTAAGACGGCCAGATCCAAAAGACATCAAATAGTGTGCCGGCAAGGACAAGGAGATGAAAAGGGCCACAGAACCGCACACATGATCAGTAAAGCTTTGTCATACAGCAAACAAACACATAGTTGACCTCAAGACCAGGACCTGAGCCCTCCAAGGCACACAAATGGTTACTGCAGGGTCTAGGGTTTAGGGTTCTAGTCTTGACCTAACCTTAAGCTAGCCCTGCAGTGCAGTGACATGGTTAGTGCAAACACCATGTGCAATCATTGCAATGCCAGGTAGACACGTCCCTGCGTAGCAAACTAGCATGAAAGGCTACCTAGTTCTCCCCATGGCAGGCGTTCTCACCTGAATAAGCCAGAACTTGCAAGAGATACCATGGCCATCTTGCTCCTTGCTGCTCTTGCATCATCCTTCAAGTAGCTGAAGTGTCCCCAAGCCCAACCCGGGCCACCTACGGTGATCCCATAGTGCACCAGCTCAGATGACTGCTCTAGTTGAAGTCCTTGCTGCTGGCTTGAACTGCAGTCCGAGGCTCCTGCTAGTAGCTCTGGAGGTATGGCATCAATGGGCAGTTGAAAGGCAATGGCGCCTTTGTATGGCATATGGCGCAGCAGTATCAACTGCAGCAGGCTGCTTTTTCCGCCACCAGAAGGGCCTGTAAAGCAGGGGGACAGAACCACATACAAAATGGGTTTTACAAGAGGGACAAGTTTACTTGGCCTTTGACCAATTCTCTATGGAGCTACTGGCAATGGGTTGTAATTGTTGTAGGTGCCCGTACCGTAGGACCCATGCTGCTGTATGTACTTAGCATTCTTTTACTGTTGCTTTCCACATACTGCCACAGAACACACCGAAGGGTCGACAGCGTCAGTGTACTGGAGTTTATGCACACACTGTTAATTCTGAAAATCCCTCATATAGAGTCAAAGAATCTCTGCTCGTTTGTTTTTGATCCTGGCTACTCCATTTCCAAAGCCAACAGAGTCAAGGAGAAAGAGTCATAGAGAATGGCCCCTGGCAGGGCTGCCACAAGACTCTATAGTTTTGCACTGTTCTATAGTGTTAACCATCAATTGGCACTAAAGGCCGTGACATTGCAACTCTTTCTACTCCGTGACTCCGCTGGGGCCCAAAAAGGCCAGGGAAGGGCGGGAGGGGGTATCTGAGAAGGGATAGATAAGCAGCTGCAGGTGGGTTGTGGGATGCAGGCTTTAGGCTTTAGGGTTGAAGGTTAGACATTGAAGTTTAAAAATGAGGGTTCAGGGTTTAAGTTTGGAGTTTTAGGGGTGCAGTAGAACGGGGGCCTTCTGGGGCGGCAGCCCCCCCAAGTCTTCAGATCTTTTGGGGGTTACAGCTAGGCGCGAGGATTTTGGGCTTAAAATTTAGGTCTAAGGTTGGCAGAGCCGCAGAGCAGGAAGACTTGGAGAAATTGGCCCCATTTTGAGTCAGCTTTGCTTACTCTAAAGTGAGCGGAGTCATAGTGTAAAAAGCGTTGCAGAGTGGGACCCCCCTCCAGGCCTGAGTGGTTGCCCACTCTCCGTTGAGCAGGGCCATAGAGTAGAAAGAGCATTTTAAGGGGGCATTAGCGTTGTCTCCCGCTTTCATAAAAATAGATGCGCCCGAAACACATTCTTTGGTCCACTATACCTGTGATGATTGCAGCCTCCCCAGCCAGCAACTGCAGTGAAGCATCTGCCAGCACAAGCCTATCTGTCTTGTTCCTAAGTGTCAGGTGAACGTCTTGAAGCAGCACTCCGCCCATCATTGCCCCCAAGTTAGGCCGTGGCTCTGATGGGAGCTCACAGAGGAGCACCTGGGCAAGGAACAACACAGCAATCATTAGGATCAAGGAAATACTGTTGTAGTTGAGCTTTCCCGCATATCATGCTTCCTGCCACTAGACTTCAAACACCGATACTTTACGACCACGGGAACCAGTTCACTACTTGTTCGATTGAGGTTATAACCCTATGCACCAGTGGCCCCAAGATTGGCAGAGCTAGATCAAGTATCTTCCATTATGGCTTTTGAGCAACAGCTATCAGGAAGCTCAGACATATATACAAATATGTTGTCTACAATGTCCTGCTGCTTGCAGAAGACTATTTGCCTGAAATCGATGTTGCTGTTTTTACCTTTCCAAGTGGATAAGGTCCCTTGCCCAGGAACCAGCTCTGCCACTGCAGAGGCTGCTGCAATATGGCCGTCCACCAAGATGTCATCCAACCCGGCCTCTCCGTCTCTTGCTGCTCTCCATCCTGCTGTTCTTGGACAAGCAGTGGCTCCTGCACTCCCCCTCCGCCTTCTCTGTCAGCAGCCTGCCTCCCTCCCTTCCATCGCCATTGCTTGTGAATGGTCTTGCTGCTGGATTCAGATGCAGCCGCATCCCCTGCAGGTGCTGTTGCCCCCTGTGTGGCTGGCACTGGTAATGCCTCCAGTAACTTCTGCTGTGCTGCATCTCTGAAGACGCCCCTATCATGCAGCTCCACAACACGCTCCAGAGATCCAATGGATGCCATGAAACGGGCGTAGCTGTCAGATGCTTGCTTGATTCCTCGCTGCATCCATGTGACATACCGAAGCAACATGAACAGGGTACCTATAGCCGAACATAGACAAAGAGGGGATCAAAAAACCTCTTACATGTGGTAAACGAGTTCAGCAACTTTACGAGGTTGCAACCATGTTGTAGCAGTACAGCAGCAGAGATACCAAGGATGTGACATCTGATGATCACCAAATGATCTTCCGCCATGACCAGCATAGTGACACTGCTCTACATCATCATCCTTAGTAAGCTGTCACACTGTAGGATATCAACTTAAAAAGCTTGAAGATGGCAGTGCATGACAGGGCAAAGACAGATGTCCGTCTATGGAGGACTGGGCCTAGGCCCGGCTGACCTGCAGCCTGCACCATTTCCCAGACATGAAATGGCTGCAATTGGGATGCTTCATTTAACTCAATTGAAGCCAGCCAAAGCAAAGCATGTGATGTAGCCAACAGGACAGGCAGTTGAGCTAACCTTATCATCTGCCATTCCCGCCCGAGTCTGCACTTTCTTGAATTTACCCCAGTTAACCAGAAGCATAAGCTTCCACTTTGACAGCACCCCATACCGCGCATGCCTTGAAATTCAGCTTGTCATCAGTCTGACTTACCCACAGTGGTCAAATCCGCAAAAAGTGCATTGCCTCCAAACCATAGCATGGCTCCCCGCAGCGCTGCTCCCAGGGCAAAGGTATACGCACGATGGCACGCAAGCAAGCTATTCAGCCGGAAGGTAAACCTACGGCAGAGATTGGAAGATGGCAAAACTGTTGGGAGAAAATAGTGACAAAAGAGGCTCAAAAAGGCCATTGCTAATTGCAGCTCATGCTGTCAGTATTATGGCGTCCAAATCGCCACAGGGTGAGTCACATCTGCTTTTATGTGTTTACAGAGTACAGAAAAATGGCGTGCTTGTGGTCCATATGCGCTTGCCTTGGTACAGTGCTTCTTCTTGCAGTCACAGAATTGTAGTCTACACGCTGGCTGTGCTCCTTTTCCGCAAAGGCAGAGAAAGGTATATATGATCTATCCACATCATATCAAGCTGCTTGCCCCTGGACCTGCTTCACAATAGCCTTTGAATGTCCCAGTGGTTGGTGGCACTACTAAAACGTCCTCAGCCATTCGCTACGTAGGCAAGCCACCACAAGTACCGCCCTGAAATGGAACAGGCACATGGTGATGGCATGTAGCAGCAGACCAGCCACCATGTTTAGCAACCAACTGACAGCAGACCCATCCTGCCACTCCTGTGTCTCACCTGAAGTAGTCACTGGCAAAGTGCTTGTAGTCCAGCCATAGCCTGTGTTCCAGCCCCAGGCTGCCCACTAGATCAATCTTGGAGAAGATATCTAATGTGAACCCAAACATCCGCCCCAGGCTCTGCCGCACCCGCAGGTTCAGACTCCGTGCCACCATACCAGCCAAGAAGGCCTCAGCCCCAGATAAGAGAAGGCCCAGCACAAGGACTGTGGTTATGGCTGGGCTGGAGTAGATCAGGGGTCCCAGGTTGAACAAGAAACAAGCTGTAGCACCCAGGAAGAAGGCGGTCCCTTCAATCATCTGAAAAGGAGCAGGCACGACTGGCAATGAGAAAGTGGATGGCTCACAGAGAAAGAAGGGTATAGGCTTTCTAGGGACTTTCCCTAATCTGGGCCTCTTTGAGTAGTGATCAATAAGGAGGGTTAAATGCGGATGCATGTCAGCTGGTAAGAACCCTAGCAATATGAGCTAAGGCACAACATACGTATCAACGGTCTCAGGGAGCTCTACACGGACACGGATCCTATACATTACGTTAAGGCGGGCATGCGAATCCACCAATTGACCTCATACACGAGGTGCAAAGGGCTGAGCTCTCACTCCACTCTGGGCAGGCCGCAGCAGATGCTTGCAGCTACTTGCTCAGACATCCTGTAAAATCAGTGCTGTGCTTACCTGGTATGCCGTGGTAGTGAACATTCCCCTGAGTGTGAGGCTATCCCCGCTGGTGCGTGCCATGAGTTCACCAGCAGAGAGCGTACTGAAGAAGGATGCCTCTTGGCCCAAGATGTGGTCAAAAAAAGAGGCAAACAGGCGGGACATGGTATGGCGTGCAAACACCTCGAGCACAATGCGGCCACTGCAGGCAGCAGCATGGAGTTTGTGATAGCAGGTGCGAGTCAAATGCCAGCTTTCTACAGTGTGGAGAAAGTGGAGATCTGCCAGGGAAATGCTTGCCAAAAAAGACACGGCAGCAGCAGCAGCAGGACGGTGCATGCAGTGGGAAGTGAGTGCTACAGAATTACTTTGCATTTGAAGATGGATGGGTGGCCTCCATGGAAAACTTCTCATGCAATTGCTCCCCCGCCATTGGATTGGAAGTCAGGAATACTTGACCTGACAAGCTCTGCCACAGTACATACATACACGCAATCACTGATCCAACACAACACGCCAGTATGTTGCACTCTAGGCTCTAGAAGAGTGCCACAATACCGCCGCGCACCTGCAGCGGCACATAGCACTAGTCCTATACCTTAAACCCTAATCAATCACCCCCTCACCTCAAGCTGAGCACAGCCTCTGCCGCCACCAGTCCCATTGCTATCCCCAAGTTGTGCCTAACCAGTGACATTTCCAGGGCATTGAAGGCATCAAAGATAGCCCCCTCCACCCTAGGCACTGCCAACCGGAAGACCAGGCTCAGCAGCAGCAGGGAGTATGCCGCCAGCAGCAAGCCCGTGTTCATCAGCGCCACTCCCGCAGCAAAGCTCATGAGACGACTAATGGCTGGCCGCTTCCGCTTGGGGCGCTCTTCATCTGTGATGAGGTCCAGGTAAGCCGAGTCGCTGCCGTCGTCACCATCACCATTACCCCTTCCAAACTCAAAGTCATCGTCCTGAGGCACCAGCATCACATCATGGAAAACCGAATGAGGTCAAAAGGGGCACCCATGCCGGATTAGGATGTCTCAGCCCTCTATATGTGAGACAGGTACATGACAATGAAGCACAGTGCATGTAGCTAAGCATGGGTGCAAATGCTGCAAAGGGGGCATGTGAGCAGTGCTGGATTGAGCAGCAGCAACACAGTGCTTTATGATCATACTCCTGCCCGGGCACAAGGAGGCTGCCAAGAAGGCAGCTAAAGCAAGTACCAACGTCAATGTGGTGACTATATGAGTGCTATGGTGCTGCACCTCGCAGGATAAGCCCTCTCTTCCCCCCTCCCAAGCACACGTTTGTCACTCCCTGTCCCATCAGGCCCATCTCCCAGCAACGCAGAACATCACCCGCACTGTCCCACCGTGTACATGTCATTACATATATAATCCAGGAATCCCCAGCCGCATGTTCGGCAAACCACCAAACAGTTGAAGCTTCTCTGATCGGTTGAAGAGCTGCACTACGCCCCAGCCAGGCACAATACAATAAGCTACCCGTGCAAACCCTGTAATCCCCTCCTACCGCTCACCGTGGGCAGTGAGTCCATGACTTGATAGAAAGACCCCAACTCAGGATGGTAACCACTAGCGGATGTCCATTGACCCACATCAGAGTAGCGCAACCAGATACGCTCCTCGCCCTGTGAGGATATGCCATTACCAGCTTCAACAGCTTTGCTACCAGGATCACCACCTGTTGATGCCATCACTGTTGCTCCTGCTGCTGCTGCTCCTGTCACCGCTGCTGGTGGTGGTGATGGCTGTTCTGGTTGCCTTGAGACAGCTGACTGGTGGAAGGGCTTCAGGGGGCTGCTGCTTCTGGTGATGGACATGCTGCCCTGCTGCTGCTGTTGGTGCAGTACCGCTTTGTTGGTCCTGTCTCGTGCGCTGTGCCTCAAGCTCTCCAGTTCACCCAAGCGCCTGCTAGGCTCAGCTGATGAGGCCTAAACATGACACATTGAAGCTACGGTTCAGAGTTTTGAAGCAATAAAAGTGCTGTATGGTGTTGTGCAGGGTTTAGAAACTGATCATCTGACCAAATGCCAAAGCCTTGTTATGTATGTCACATGCAGCTGCACAATGTCTCTTCCATTCACCCAAGGCTCATAGAGCAGGAGCCAAAGCATTTTAGCGTGGGCTGGCAGAGTGGCTTAGATCATAAGTACCTACAACAAAAGCAAGCCCCGCAGCAGGTATGTCCTAAGGAGGCTATAACACCGACTGCACATAGGGGAATCAAAGCTATGGCATTGGAAGGCATCCATGACCGTGGGCATGGGAGCTCTTGCCATCCTGGCTCTGAGCATCAAAAGCAATAGCTGGCATGCAACTATGCAACAGCAGCCTCCTGCCAACAGAATTCAATCAACCGAAAGTTCCAGGTTGGGGTACCCTATTGTCTACATGTTAATCCTTGGCACGCCGTGCAACACTCCTCCCACCACCCACCTGCTGCTGCGACTCCTGGTGCTGTCTTGGTACCGGCTCCTCTTCATCCAGGGCGGCATCAGTACTCAACAGTTGTCCCAGGTGAGGGCTGGTCCCAAAGGGAGCTCCTGGAGAGCTGCTCAGAGTGCTGGCTGCAGTGAAGCTGTTGCGTGCCATGGAAAGCAAGGCATCAGACGAAGCATCTGCTACAGCCCTCTGGGCCGCCCACACTCGCTTGGAAGCCGGAGGGCCACCACTGGTGTTGCTGCCGTTGCCATTGGGGGTCAGTGCCCCACTGCCTCCGTCTGTACCTTGCCCGATATGTGAGGATGTAGAAACACTGCCGCTAGCAAGATGATCATTCAGGTTAGCTGCTGGGCGGGGTGACGTGAAGCCTTCTGCTGCAGCTGGTGCAAAGGCAGTAGCTCTAGCGGCACCACCCACAGCAACAGCAGTAGCAGGATCAGTGAAGCTACTGCTTAGGTGTGTGATGGCCTGCCTAGCTTCCTGATGCAGTTGGGACTGGTAGTCAAATGTGGGTCCACTGCTAATGAAGGCCTCCAGCTCTGCAGGGAGGTACAGCAGGTGCAGGTCCTCTACGCCTTCATCCGCGGCCATGTAGCCAGTCCTACGCCCTTTCATCTCATTGCCTATAAGCTTGGAAGCGACCTGTTGGGAAGGAGATGGCATAGCATGATCATGGTATATGAGCATCAGCCAAGGGACAGGTCAGGTAATTACCAGCTGCTTGGTCCATCTCTATTGGGTCACGCCAAAATGTATCATGCATCCTTACTTCCTTCACTCAAACTGCCCACCACCACCTCCTCGTCATGCGGCACCCCTGGTAGTAAAGACAGATACTCTCCATGCAGACCAGCAAAAACAGTAGGCAGATACATGCTCTATGTCTTTGAGACCTCCTCAGCTCAGACTAACCTCCCGCATTTGCTACTCGTATTCTTTTAATCCTATGGATTGGGCCCCAAGGCAGGGACAGGAAGGCGGCCACAATGCCTCTTAGAGTTGTTTGGGGTCGCAATAGCACAGACCTCCAGCTCCACTTTCAGGAGTTTAAGGTCCATCCTTCTGTACCCAAGATGTTTGGTCAAAGAGGCACATGCCATGATCTCCACCCCATTGTATTGTTGGTCTCTTGTATCTCCCTTGCTGCTCCCTTCCTGACGCATATATCTGCCCCAACCCCCAAGCTATTCCCTCCTTCTCAGCTTCAGTGGAACCCAAAGAGGAAAACACCTTTGCCCCACCTTCCCCCCCCCCACCGCCTGGTGGCCCCAGCTCCTTCCTGCCCCTCCTCCACCCAACCCCTCCCTGTGGTCTCTCCCCTAGTACCTGCGCTTTCTTATGGTCCACCCACTTTTCCACTCCTGCTAGGTCCAGCTCCCCCAGTGTAAGACGCTTCCCACCACCTGAGGCAACAATGGTGGCATTCACCTCCTGTGGAACAAAGCAGAAGACAATTGCTGGTCGGTTGCGGCAGCTCCTATGAACATTAATCTTCAGGTTTGCCGCACAAGACGGAGCGGAAGCGAGCAGGGCACCTCAAAAAGCAGCAAAAAAAAGGTTAGGCTGCAACAAACACAAATTCTTTGGGCAGGAGAAGCTTTATTACAAGCCAACTGTCAATGATGTATATGAATACTTCCATTGCCATCATGTCCTCCTTCTAAAACATCCTGTGTGCATGCACGGTTTTTCGTCACAGCACTCAACAACTTTGACAATGCAAAGCCTGCAACCCTAGCCCCACCCCAGAGACCTGGCCCCTCTTCCAGTACCCCATGTCTACCTGCAGCAGTAGGCCCCACAGCATGTTGACTCCCCCAGCCCTGAGCACATCTCTCCTCCGGAGGAATCCTATAGCCACGAGGTGATCAACTGCAGTTTGGAGCTCAGCAGAATCCTCATGGAATGGCTTCAGGACCTGGAACCATGGCAGAAGTCCAAGAGTCAACTAACGCATACACCAGATGCTGTCTGTTGTATGCTCACGTAAGGATCAGAAGTGTGTTGTTCTCAGTTGTACGCAGAGTGAGTGCATGCACGCCTTGGCCACAAGGTGGTATGAAGTGTATGATAGTTGAATGCTTGCAAGATCCTTGACGACAATGATTTACAGCATACAAGTCAAACACCTCGTGAGATCGGCCTGAACATTTGCTTGACTGGTGCATACACAGGTCTTGCATGTATGTGCAGGTCTGGCCCCCCCCCCCCAGGAAGCTCCCCAGTCTATCAGCCCTTTAGTTGCCCTATCACGCTGTCCCCGACCTTCTCAGTAAACTGCCATATGTGTCAACCATCTCTTCTATACCGACCCTTCCCACCTTGAAGAGCTGCATCTTGTTGAGTTTGTAGGTCCTGTAGTGGTTCCATGTCCCAGCATCAAAGGCGTAATCCCGCCCATGACCCTTCAGGTACCTCACCAGACACCTGCAGACAACAGCAGTACGGCTCAGGTGTCAAAAGTCCTGTCAGGAACCTCTCACACCCACCCAGCATGCATAACATGGTGCATTAGGGCTGAACGGCTCAGTCTTATTCTGGACCCAGCTTATTGAGAACTCATGCACAAGTAAACAGTGCGACACTGGTCAATCACCTCGAGTACAGTCGTGCAATCAACAACTAAAGCAAACATTGCAATACGGCTTTGATGGGATGGCCAAAGAAAAGCAAGCGAAGCAATGGGGCATACCTGCATACTTGTGAAGGGCTGACATAGGGGGTGCCATCAGGATCGACACCCCAGTTGAGGTTCCACTCGCTTTTCAGGGCATGGAGACATGGCCGGATCTGTAACAGCAGAAGAAAGATGAGTCAGCGCTCAGCGCAGCACCCCCAGGGGGTCCTCTTTCCATACACAGAAGGACAAATGAGTCAGCACTTGGTGCTGCACCCCCAGAGGATCCTTCTTCCATACACCTTTCAGAAGGGCCCGAGAGCTGAGCGGCCCTGTCTATGAGGGTTTCAAAGGTTTTTGTAGGGTTTGCAATATCCTAATCCTCTACAAACGGGATGTAGCAGGGCCTTAGCAACTGTCTTTACACTCAGGGCAGGACTGTGAAGCGCGATGATGATGATGAATGCATAACCAGCTCAATACTTTCCTCTAGAAGTTACCATAAGGGGCCGCCCACATGGAAAACACTCGGATGGCAACATCCATCAATCTTGGCAGTGCTACCATGCCTGCAGGGGCATGCTTTCATCCGGATCTCCCGCTGCCACACTTTGAAAGCCTATAAGAGGAACTTGCTCACATAAAACAGTTGCTGCATTGAAAGTTATCCAGACCAACATCCAACTACCACAACCATTTCTCAAGATAGGACTTAGATTGTTGATCCCCCATGCAGATGTTCCCAGCACCCCCTCCACTCCTCCAGGCCCCCGGCCTCCTCACCAGCTGTTGCTGCACATCCCTCAGTGCATCTGTTGTGTAGTAGAAGGTGGCTCTGTCAGGAGCATCCTTGATGATCAGCACCTCATTCATGGTTATATCACGGCTGGTGAAGTATTCGCGCAACCACTCCTGCAACAATGCACCATATCAGCTGGAATCCACCAGTTCATGCGATGCACCAGTCTGCGGAAGAGTGAGGGGCAATGTGCATGTACCCACTACATGCATTTGCTGCTGACCGGCCCCTGCAATACTGGCATGCCATCCATACCATATGTGACTGCCTAAAAGATGCAAAGTTTCAAGCAATCCAAATGCTTGATCTCAACTTCTACCTAGGGCAGTTGCAATCTATCAGCACAACAAGGAAACAGTAGCATGCCTCCCAGCACAAATCTGCAGCAAGGGCAGCCTCTGCAGCTCTGGCTTGTGAGGATTCTGAACCCTGCAATAAACCTCACCCCCTCGTCCAAGTCCATGAAAGCCACATGCAATAGGAGCATCTGAGAGTCCCGTTGACATGAGATAAATCACTGCACAGCTAGTTTCGATAGGGTCCATTTAATGGTCCCCAATATGTTCGTGTCAATACCTTCAACATCGTCTGCTCCAGCAGCGGAGTCCCATTTACAGTGTATGCCTGACAATGTCAACTTGTGGATGAAGTTCGCCACGTCACACGTCTAAGCATATGTTTAGGCATATGCCACCAATATTTCTGGTTGTGTACCAAAGACCACCCATATGGCATTCCACCTGGCTGTTTTTATCACTAAGTCCGGGGTGTATGGCATATCATCTGCTATGGCATATCATCCAAGGTATACATATCCCATCACATCTCCCGCTTACCTTGCTCAGGACCTCCACATCCTTGGCCTCCAGCACCAGCCCCCCCAGCTTCAGCCCAGTCACCACCTCCCTGGCTGCCTTGCGCTCTGATGGTGTGTAGTGAGGGATGAACACCAGCACATCAACGTCATAGGTCCCAGGGGGCTCAGGGGTGCCATACATCTCCTTCAGCAGCTTCCGGGCGATACCACCCTTGATCCCCATGCCTGAACACCAGCAGAAAACAGGGAGACAAGTCCTATTGTGGTAACTCCAGGCAATGCAGTGAAGCAAGCTGGAGCTCTGCAAGAAGGATTGCAATGCCAGGGTTTCCTGACCACCCGGAGGTTGGGTACAGGTAATCAAAGCAGGGGAGGGTGATGCGACAAGAAAAGCAGGGTCTGTCATGCAGTGCTGAAAGCTGATCACTCGGACACAGGTCGTTGTAGGACAGTCACATGATTAGGGAGTATACTATTACACGTTACAAGCTTGCATAGACAGTGACTTTGTATCATTGCAATCGGTATATGAGAGACAGATTTCGGAACTCCTCTGAAGCCACAGATTTGACAAAAACAACCATCAGCAGCATCCATGTTAACTTTATTTGCAGTACTTTGGGCTATCGGCCAGAGCCTTACTTTCGTTGGATGTCATCTCAATTGTGTTGCATGTCATCTGCCAAGGGCTTAGCGCATCAGGCTAGCTATCAAAGAGCAGCTACGATGTATGCAAAAGGTACAGGTACCATGAGAACTGAACCTCATTCAGTCCTGGAACCCCTTGATCCACATGTTTGTTTCTGCTTGGTTTATTCTGTAATTGGCAATCTCTTATCATCATCTTTGCTTCTGCAACCCTCTCCAGCAAGCATCTAGGAATACCAAATGGTCGGCTTACCGACTGGCAGGTCGTCAACAAACTGTGCCAGGTAGGGCACGTGGCGCCACAGCTGCTGCATGTCCAGGGGCTCTGCCAACACCTGAGCAATGGCAAGGGAAAGACAACAGTCTGCATGGAGGGTTGCAAGCCTGCTTCTAAGGCCAGCCAACAGAAGAGGAGCAAGCACAGATATAAGCATACCAGCAAGCAGTAAGGCACCAAAGGATGCAGGGCTTACTGAGATCATAGCCGCAGACCTGGAGCTGGGTGCAAAACTGCTGGGAAACACAGTAAGGAATGGCTCGGCAGGATTTTGATGGCGGACTCATCAGCCTTTTATTAATGGAGAGCTCAGCTTTGCGTCCGAGTTCTGCAGCATTTAGAACATCTTGGGACCAAATTGTACATCCCACTCATAAATGGATCCCGCACCGTTAATTGTGCTGCAGTGGCCCGCCAGTACGGTGAAACTGATGGAGGATACGCTGGACCTCATATTACAGTGTCTGCTGCAGGATGCAGCCTACGCATACTGTGTTTATCGATTCTGCTTCCTAAGTTCAGAGTGGTGACTGGCCCAACTACCTGCCCTGTGGGCTTACCGTGACAGGTGTGTGCACTAAGCTGTAATGCACCAGCCGGATGTCCTTGTTGGTAAAAACAGATGGGAGCTTATCCCAGTGTTTCAGCAGCCAGTACGCCCCCACCACCAGTGCTACTACTGTTGCTATGGCAGCTCCTATGCCACCAGCCAGGGCCCAGGGGAAGGGAAGCTCTGCAAGGGACCCACAGAAGCAGGGTGCGTCAGCTCTAAAGTTCAGGGTCTACTGGGGTGTGCTGTACACAAGAGGATGCGCAAAAGGGGGTGAAACCCACAGCGACACAACAGATCAGGTAGGGTGAATCCGCCCTGAATGGAAAGGGTAGATCTTGATAGCTATGGACAGCAGCAGCACTCACCAAGAAGGAGATGGGGCAGAAGTCAACTCTGCCACAAGGCAGACAGTAGTAGCGTTAAGCCTTCAGTCAAATCAATGTTTGCAGTTCATTTAGAGATGTACCTGATAAAATCTCATGACCATGCTCCATAGCACATCGAGCACACATATCTGCCCTAATGCGGGTGCCCTATACGCCAGACCTTCTCGCGCCCCACCTGCTCCGCTGTCAGTGAACCCTGGCAGCCAGATTGCTGCTGCAGGGTCTGTGCCACATGTGTCAGCAACCATCCCAGGCTTCACCCAGTCTGCATAAGCACTGCAAAGCAGAAAGCAGAAGATACAGGTTCAGGGAACGCATCCTGGACCCATCCTTTTCCCCATGGTGCAGGTTCTTAGAGCAAGGGCACAGGATCTTTGGCAGCTTGCTGCTGCTGTCACATTAAAGAACACAGGAAGAGCAGCACACCTGTCCCCATGTCTTGCACACAGCTGCAGAGGTCAGAATATTGTACCTAGCATCTCCACTCAAACTATGCACCGTTCAGAGGACCTTTTACCGATGTGTTTCGGTAACGCATACCGGTAATGTCCTAAGAGTGTGCCGGACTGTAAAGCAGCAGACAAAAAAGGAGAATGGAATGGCTGCTCTAGAATCAGGTAGCAGAACTGGCCACATACTAGCCCAGCACCCTTCACTCAGGGATGAGTGCAAGTGATCCCTTTACCTGCAGTTGTATGGTGTGAAGTCCTCCTTGCCCACACACAGCCGCACTTCTTGCAATAGCAACCGCCCATCTGCTCCCAGTTGGCACTTCAACCCTATGTGCTGGTTAAAGCCAAAGCTGAATGCTGTTGCAAGGGCTGAGCGGATCTGCAGTAACATTGCAACCACACACAGAGTTTGGTTGATCAATATAGACCAAAGCCAAGGCTGTTGCTCAGTCACACTTATCATAAAAGGGAGCTTATGCAGTCTATAGAAAGGGTTAGAGGTTAAAGCACGCAGTAGATCGAACTCTGGTGTATGACAGACCTTGTGTTGTTGCGAGGCATCTCAACCACAACCTGGGCCTAGAAGCAGCAATATTTAACATTGGTTTGGAACACCCTCTCTTCACCAAAACTCCCCCTTTGGAGGGCTCATTACTGCAGGCAAACCCTGAAAACCGCAGGAAGTGTCTGAAGAGCCTCGCCCAACCCTACTAACATGCTTCAGACCTGTCAACATTACAAGGGACTGTACTGTAGACAGGGAGTAAGACCCAAGGCTTTATCACCAACATAAGCACCCCTCCATATGACTTTCTGGCATGTGTACGCAATCAAACGTGAAACCTTAATTATGACTCAGAACAACATGAACCAATACCGTGGGCCGCACCTGTTGCAGGTTGTAAGGTCTCATGTTTGAAGGCAGCAGTCCCGCATGGCGCAGAGCAGCAGCTGGGTCTGTGAGGGCACTGGCATGGAACACTGCCAGGAAGTATCCCAGCTGGTCCATGGCTGAACATGTGCCATGACGCTGCCACTCATGATCCCAGAACTTCACCTCGCCTGCTGAGCAAAACAGCGTCACCCAAGGCATGTATTCAGAGACCAGTATACAACCATTTGAGTAATTGGCCTGAACGTGAGAGCTGTTGTAGAGGTGAGAGATTCATTGGTGTGAACAGACATACATGATCTGGACTCAAAGGGAGTAGTCGTACGATGCAGGAGAAAGCAGGGCGAGGGGCGTTGACACTCGTTCGGGTCATTCCTTCCTGCAGCCTTTGTCAACAACCTGGAAAGTCAGGGCACCAGCACAGCCCAGCAGCAGTTTAGATGAAACAAACTCTTGGCGCATTGCTACCAGCTTCTTCCAGTGCAGCACTTTGACTCTAAGGCCGCTGTAGCCTTGGCCCCCATGTTAAACACAAGCCAACCTTGTTCTATGCCTCAAGCCAACCCACCCTGCATGCTGTCTGCTTTGACCCCAGCATCCTGTAGTACAATTGAGCCCTGGATCCACTACCCATACTGTTTAGGCCAAGCTTACTCTGGCTCAATTAAAAAAACAGGGTTGTAGTTTCATATCCCTGGCATGAATTCTCCATACTGCTGCTGCTTATGCTAGTGCAGCCATTCACCACCTACCCACAGGTCTTGTCAACTCTGGGTGCCTGGAGCCCCCAAGTTCGCCCAGGTGTCACCCTTTCCCTGGTTGAATACCATCCTTTTGTGTTGCCTCGTTGCTGATGAAGGCTCCATGAGCTGCTGCTCCCTTCCCTGTGGTGCCAGCCCCTCCCTCGCTACCCACCTGTGAGGTCCAGCCTCATGTCCCCAGACCTCAGGTAGAAGCTGAGGGCCTTGTCAAACCCTGCTAATGCTGCTGGCTTGAGCGGATCCTTGCTGCAGTATTCCAGCACCTTGTGATCTTGGCTGGATGGAGAGAAAAGGCGAAACCAGCTCAGTCAGTGTAACTGTTTGACTGCAACAGGCTCAACAGCAACCAGATGGTTCTAGGCATAAGGGGAGTGTGAATTGAAGGTCGCTTTGAAGCAAGCAAACATACAAAAGTTCAGGGTCGTAGGGGGGGGGGGGTCAGGGTCCCATCGGAAGGGACGGGGGGGGGGAGGCAGAGGGGGGTGCGACAGACAAGTAGTAAGTAGAGAAAAGATGTGGGTAGTGAATGCGGGGCCGGTATACGTTTTAACCTAACTGAAGTTGAAGCAAATGCCCAAGCGCGTGCAAGCAATGCACAGCATGGAGGTACGTAAGTTGCTGGTTCAGGTTTAAACAGCAGTGAGGCAGGAGAGTGCAAAAGACACATACATGCGATGCCAGGCAACGCGGGGCTCGTCTGCAATGTCTGCTCTCACTCATGCCTATTGTAATAAATGCTCTACGGCTATCTGTAACAGCAAAAAATAGAGGTATCATTGTGACATCATGGCTCAGCTCTGGTTGACCCCTACCTGACTGGCCAAAGCCCATGTGTCCAGAAGCCTGATCTTGCCTCGTGACGGATTACCAGATGACGAGCGCGGCTCTGAGCTGTCGGGCTCACAACGGTTGCAGGCCAGAAAAACGCCAGCAACCAGAAGTTGAAGGTAACGTTTGGGGCTCTCCATTGTGGCGTCGACACAGCTAAGAGGTTGGTGGCGTTGCTATGCGTTACTGACGGTCCGTAGGTTGCCCCGATATCCTTGTGATATTTCGGAAGTGTCTGATCACTAGCTAAGACGCCTTGCGCTATAAAGCACAGGGCCAGGAACGGGAGCATTGCCGCATGGACTGTCGAAAAACCTAATCCTTCTGTAGTGCCACTGACCGCTGCTTAGCTGCACACGATCAAGCAATACCCAACGTTTGAGCTAAATGAATGCTTGTCCGTACTCTATGCAAAAGCATGGAGCACGTGCTCGGCTATGATGAACTTCGCCACGACCGTCGTTTCCACAGGGTGCACTCGTGCACGCAACAGTGCTTTCCACTCAGCGCATACGGCACATAGTAGCATACCGTATACTGGAAGACATATGGCGCACGATCGCTGTAGTGTGTTCTAACGATCACGGGAGGTAACTCCGACTCACTACATGTGGAACCGGCACTGCGGTAGTCTGTGCTGTCTCATTTATATGTGCCGGACGTTTCAGGGCCAATTAGGGGGACCTTCAAAGATGCCTGCAGTAGCCCCAACTGTGGCAAGCAGTACAGTTGCCGTTCTGTGGTCGGTCCACTCACCTCCCCATCCCGGGGTGAACGGTTTAGTGCATTTTGGGGCCACTTGGCCGCTGGTCATTGAATCTCATACCAACAGCTTCCATGCTACATTCATCCCTGGGCCAGCCGCGTGACACCTGGCAATGAGCATACAGGGAATCATCAGAGCGCCCTCCATCACCCGACTACCTACAGTCCTACATACCTACTTTACGCACTGCCTGGTTGCTTCCCTCGCCCCGCTTCAACACCGCAGCTCATTACGACATATTGCACCTGCACATAAGAGGCGACCCTTTTTTTGTCAATGAATCTTGACATCTGGCTGCGGTGCGGCTGCGGATAGAATAATCAGGACAATCCTGTTCCAAAAGCCACAAGCCATTTTAACCCACGTAAATGATACAGGCATGTACCCCAGCTCCTCATGCAACAGTCGTTGAGATACCGACTTCCTCAACCAAGTCCCACTAACTTGTCTCAAGAACATGTTCTGGACCTTCTGGAGTGGATTACCCAATGGCAAGTTTGACGTGAGAAAGGGCAAAGACCATATTTCACACCCATATGACATAACTGGAATAACCATCGATTTGAACAACAGTACCCGTAAAGCAATCTGCTGTCCTCCAAATGACAGGATCTAATAATAACAATCCCAGCAGCACAAGGCACTGCTGTTGCTGAACGCTGGAGGACTTGCACCCGGCACATGCAGAACCTTCACAACACAAAACTCGCTACACTACTGCCACAGGATACACAAAGATTCCGAATCTTCCGAAGGTGAGTCACCTTCAGTGAAGCACTGGCACAGTACTGTGTAGCGGTACCTTGTTGTGCATTGACGTAGGATATGCTCTACCCTCAACATTGAACTCTCCACCCGCCATGGCAAAGACTGACCTGCAGCACAGCGACAACTGTTTGGATTGTGCCCTATTGGCAGAGCAGTCACTTATGCTTGAGCGGGTCCACATTAGCTGTCTTGGAAGCATCCTTGCGGTCAAGATCATTCGGCAGACATGCAGCGAGCTGTATCTAGCAACGTCGTTGACAGAGCAGAACTCTGCTGCCACAAGGGACAGCCAACACATTTGATGCACACTGAAGTAAACAGATAAGCAGAAACTGTAGGAAACAGATACTGCCATATACTGCTCAATGCAGTATCATGTGTCTACTGGTTGACTTGGAACTGTCCATATTTTCGGTCTGCCTCTCAGCACCCCCATGCAGCCCACTAGCTATTGCTGATGGGAACACACTGTTGGCGCACAACTGGCATTGCTCTGCTGGTCTCCCAGCCCCTGTAGCCAACAACTTCTTGACATTTGCTGGGGGCACCGAATCCATCCCCCTACTATACCTGATGTACTGCACCTCCCCTCTCTTGCAGGTTTGCTTGATGTGGATGCCCCACCAGCATTACTGGTGGTCCAGAAAGTACGCTGCCGCAATACCGGTACCAGCAGCAGCCCTAGGTGCCATGACCCCAGCTACTTCAGGGTTTCGGGTAAGGGTTTACCTAAAACCTAAACCCTAAAATCCTAACCATTACTGGTGGTCCAGGAAGTACGCCACCGCAATATCTGCAGCGGCCCTAGGTGCCATGTCGCCCGCCCGCACCAACGGCATGAGGCGCTGCATCAGCCATGCTGCCCCTCCATCTGCCCTCAAGGCATCCAGCAGCTGCTCCTCCATGTATAACCAGGTGATACGCTCAGACTTGGACAGACGAGCAGACTGCAGGTAACAAGCAGAACAATAGAAGCTCTTATAAGGATTATGCTTCATGCAGGCCTTGCCCAGGGGAAGCTGAGTTAACAGCACAGGGTGAAGGGACATGCCAACAGCAACAAATAGGAATGCGGTGAACACATGTGGGAGTGGGAGAGGGAAGGTTGAGGAGTGGCTGTGCGGGCTTTGGAGAGGGCGAAGTGGGGAGGCGGAGCAGGGGGAACGAGGGCAGGATAGGATGCGGGAGGAGCAGGGGGGACGAGGGCAGGATAGAGTGCCGGAGGAGAGAAAAGCAAAGGATATGGGAGGAGGGAAGGATGTGGAGGAAGGGGGTAGGGGGAGAAGGGAGGATGGATGAGGTGTACAGGGGGGAAGACAAGGAAGGAAGGGGAGGGGAGGGGAGAAGAGGATAGGAGGAAGAAGCACAGGGTGGAGGGGAGATAGCGCTGGGGGATAGATGAGTGAACGAGGGCCAGGGGAGGGCTATTCCGCTGCCGATTACCTGCAATTCCCCACTGCCGCTGAGTGCCTCCAGGAATTCATCCATCAATCTTGCCAGGGCAGGCACACCCAGGCCGCTGTGGGCAGACACGGGGAGGACCTGAGGCATCCAGTTATGATACCTGGGGGATGAAACAAACAAGGAAGGATGAGAAGATGGATAGGGCAGGCATCTTGAAACCTATTGCAAATATGTCGCAAAGCTAACTGATCAGACGGCAGGCAGGCCGAACCATACATAGGTTACCAAGCACATCAGGTCTTACGCTTTTGATATCAGGGAGACCTCAAACAACCAATTAGAATAGTTGGGCTATGGGGCATGGACATGACAGGAGGCAGGATCGGCCACTTCAGAGACTCTCTTGCAGGCCCTCCCAGAGGGAACTAATGAGGGAAACCAAGTGATGCACATAGCTACTTGCCGAGTGCATCCAAGTTGACAAGTACAACCTCCTAATGCAGCGCCAAAGCCTTTTTATCTATCAGCCACCAGCACGGACCGAGCTCGGCACAAGGGAGCTAACCACTGCTAGTGTCCTCCCTGTTGCTTGATCAGAAGATCCTGTTAATGAACTTGTATCGCCCATATCAGAAACCCATGTGATCTCCCTTCTGTAGCAGACTACCCCATAGTGCGTTCCTCTGAAGCACTGCCTTCCTCCTCCCCTCCTCTGCCCCCTCCCGTCAAACTGCTGTCCCATTCTGAACCTCTGCCACCCACTACCTCCCAGATGCCCATTTACCATACCCATCCAACCCCCCTTACCTCCTTTCCAGCCTACCTCCCCGCACCTCACCCCCATCCCTTCCCCCTCAGTCCAACTTTCCTCCATCCACCACCGCCCCCTCCTTCCCTAACCAAAACTTACATAGTAACAAGTAGACATTCTCCTCCCTCCCCTGCCCCCCACCCCAGCCCCCGTACCTATGCGATAACATATGCAAACATCCCTTCACCTCCGCCACTGCCCTCTTAGCCGCCCCCTCTGTTGGCCCATCTGCCTTATTGACCAACACACAGTCCGCCACTTCCATGATTCCCCTCTTTATGAGCTGCAGGTCATCTCCGCCCACCGGGGGCAGCACCAGCAGCATCACATCAACCAGATCTGACACGGCCACTTCACTTTGACCCACACCCACAGTTTCAATGAGGATGCGATCAAAGCCAGCAGCTTCACAAATCAACACAGCATCGTGGGTAGCACGGGCAACACCACCTGTGGCAAAGAAGGCGGCGGGAGAGGGAGGGGCGAGCGAGCAAGAAGGGGAATGTTACTTGGTTTTGAGCGACATGTAGTGAGCAGCAAGATCAATCAGATGAGCGTTCCCCTGCAAGCTATTACTGACAGAGAACTGGAAGCCAGCCAGGGAACACATCAGCGCATGCCATCCACTTCAATTTACTCTACTTCAACAACTACTATGCAATCAGGCTTGTAAATCTCAGACTTTGCGGGTCACATCCAATGGGCATTTGGCCCATGGGGAGTTTCGGGTTGTGAGCTCACAACCAATACAACAAAGGACCCCATCTACCGGTAGTAGATGGCTGCAAGGTTGCAATCCCCATATCATGGGCTTCTCTTACCCTCCCATAGGCCCATCATAGCTAGTTCTGCTAATCTGACCACCGGCCCAGCTTTTCACCCGTGAGAAAAGAACCATCATGCATGCCCTCTTACCAAACACCCATGCAATTCCATTGTCAAATGGGGGAATTCACCCCAAATTGACAAATACCCTAAACCCAAAAACATGAGACACCTGGTGATTGTGGTAACAGTCTCTGTTCATTCTGTTGGTGGCCATTCTTTCGGGTGTATACATGTTGTTCCACTGTATGTGCTCAACGGACCTGATTGTGGCCAAGAGCCCAAAACAGGGAATCCCATGCATTCAACCTAACATTTACTATTCAAAGAGAAATGGCCTGGCTATGTCCCTTTAGCTGCTACCTCGAGCTATCTTCAAACCCCACCCCCACGCCCCCAAAAGGCCACAGCTGCTGCCCTTGCTTACCTTACAGGTAACTAGGGCTTACTGGTAATACATGCTCAGCACCAAAAACATTATTTGCGACCCCTTGCACCTAGCTTAGCTCTTTAGTGCAGGGTCACCCCTCAAAACTATCCCTCGATCAACCTCCTTCCAACCTCTACCTTCCCCACTGCCTGGGAAGCCCTCCCTCTCACACCCACCCAGCCCCCCTCCCCCACTCCCCTGCCCCCCAGGCTCTCACCTAGTGTCCCTCTTGCAGGAGATGGCCTCACATAAGCTGCTGGGTGGCTGCTCAGTCTTGCCATGCGTGTCTTATCCCCCAGTATGGCCCCACCTGTTTCCACTGAGCTGGGGTCAATAGCCAGCACTGCCACCCGGTGACCATGATCTGCCAGGTAACACCCCCAGGTCTCTATCAGGGAGGACTTGCCCACACCAGGAGGGCCTGAGATGCCAATACGTAGACTGAGGTCTGCAGGGGGGCTGGGGAGGCCGTGGGCTGCAAATCGCACACAATGAGAACAGAAGGTAAGAAGGTAAATATGAACACCAGATATGAAAGGGACTGTGAAGACAGGGTTGACAGTTTGAATGCGGCCCGCATAGTGATCGGCATCAAATGCGTCATAATACACACCTACATTATCAGATCCTATACCAAAATCCACCTTCAGCTGCTGTCCCTTTTTCTACTTAAAAACACGATATCCTTTATAAAACACGATATCCTTTACAAAACAGACCCCTCCATAGCATAGCATGTCGCAGCAGAAACAAACCTTGTTTCTGAACCATCACACACCCACACCCCTCCACCGTGCAATGCCGCCCACACACACCTTCTTCTAAAGCCCCTTTAACCCCTGCTCCTGGCATCAACCAGGCATCATGGATCGTCCTGGTCCTGCTGCTTTGCAGTAGTGCTACGCCAGATTTTTGCAGCTACAGCCTCACCAAAAAAACTGTATCATCTGCCCAGCTACCAATCCTCAAACCCATTCCTGGACATCTCCTGCAGTTGATCGCCTTCGCCCCTCCCCAGCTCCCCTCACCCTCAGCCCTCACCTTTTGTTCCCTCTGCCAGCATGAAGTTCCTCCCTTTCTTCTGCTGCCTGCTCTGAACTGTCAGCTCATGGTAACCAGCCTTAACACCACCAAGAGTACCGTCACTACTACTACTGCCCAAACCTCCTGCCCTGCTGTTACTGCTGCTGCTGGGGCTGCCACTGCTGCTGCTGCCACTGCTGCTGCTACTGCTGCTGCTACCGCTACTGCTACTAGGGCTGCTGCTGCCACTGCCACTGCCTGAGGTCGCATCTTGTGCCCCGCCTTCAGCCCCCTGCTGCTGCTGCTGCTGCCGTGCGCGCCGTACATGAACCAGCCGCCTCAATAATGTTGTAGCTTGCAGTGCATGCTTTGGGTGTGTTGATTCACAGAGTGTAAGCGCCCTGCTAATAGCTAGTCTGCTGCCCCTCAGTATTCCCGCTACCAAGTCATCTATGAATGAGCTGCTTTCCATGGATTGCAACTGCTGTAGCAGCTGGGGCTGGTGGCTTAAGGCTCTGCGACGAGGTGGGGTCGTGGGCGGAGCGACCTCTGCCATGGTTGTTGCTGCTGATGGTGGTGGTGCGTGTGGTGCTGCTGCTGCTCTCCATGCTGGGCTTTGCATTCGGTTGACAGCAGTCCAACCAGTAAGTGGTGGTGCTGAGGGCTCTACTGAAGGTGCTCCTAATGCTGATGCTGATGTTGCTGCAACTCCTGCTGGTGGCAGGCTGCTGTGGTGGCTGCTGCTGTTGCTAGGGGGAACGGTTCCAGCAGCAGCACTAGCATGTTGTACAGGTGACCCAAAGGGTGGTGTGGAAGTGCTGTACAACCGCCACCCAGAGCCCCCTGCCAAGCTGCTGCTGCGTCTGTGCACTATGCTCCTGCTGTTGTGCGACTGAAGCAGGTGCAATGAAAACCTGGTTTCTGGGTGTACTAGCATATTTAATGCACATGTGCAGCTGCTGATCCTGGCTGCACGTCTGGGTCCCACATGCTGGCGGTTGACACGGCCAGAAAGATGATTCTGCAAGCATCCTTCCCGTCTTTGTGCCCCTTTGCATCCATACGCTGATGCTCCTGCTGCTGCTGATGGTGCTATCGCTGCTGCCGTCGCTGCTGTGACTTTATACCTGTCCCCTTCGGAGATTTGCAACGTGAAGGGCTGGCAGGAGCTCCAAGCTGGGCTGCACCGGGCTTGAAGAAGTGGTGCCTGGTCGAGGGAACTTAACATCTTTTGCGACCAAGGAGCTGGTACAGGGAGAGCACGTGATGAACCCAGAGCTAGAAGAGGTAAGTGGGTCATTTGAGTTGCCGCCATAAAGAGGCAACCATGAGACCAAGCGGGCGCACTGACAGGCAGCAGGCCGATCATCTTGGTGCAGTGAAGGTAAACACGCTACTACTACCAGTCTTGAGAGTAAGGGGCAGCAACCAGAAGACGAGGAGTTCTCTTAGGAGGCGAGAGTGAAACTGCGCGCGTGGGCTCAGCTGACAACAGATATAGGTCATACAGAAGCAGGACACATGTAAACCAGCAAACCCATGCGGTAGCGGATTGACGGCAGCCAATGCATCACGTTGCCATTACTATGCATGTCTGGGAAGTTCGGGCTTTCGATTCACCGGCCCGCAACCATGCAGGGCATGCTTCAATTAAGTGTCACTCCATGCAGTACGCCGTGCACTCCTGTACTTGCTTGCCTTCTATAGCAGCATGGCTTCAGAAGTCAATAAAACGGGGTATGCACATATCTTAATGCTGCGTCATGCTTAACAGAGTGCCCTTATTTCTGATAGCATAGTTTACACAACCCACACCACATCCCCCCTTCACTTGTCCCCCGGTTGCATACTCAAGAGGAAGCATCAGAAAATATAAAGCGGCAGCTTAGGTTGGAGCGTCTAACTAATATTGCCTGGAAATGGAGGAGGAAGGGCTTGAGCTCCGCCACGCTGACATACCACAGTTGCATGGGAGTGGCAGGGAAGCAGAGTTCTCATCGCTGAACAAGCAGCTTCGAGCTTGCCGGATATGCAGACTGCTGAAGACGGAACGGCAGGTACCCGCAGCTGTACATCATGCTTAGCAACGCATGTAGAAATTGCGAGACTAGCTGCTTGTTGTTGCAGTTTATTGACGTGGGTTGTGAAAACTGCCCGTTCCTGAACGTACGGGATTACCGGACGGAGATACACGAGTACACAACGCCAAACTTCACAGGGTAGGTCCACTGATAGCTGGGCAATCTTCTGGCAAGCACACAGCCCAAACTAATACCTTTGCTTCCTCTGCAGGATGATCTCAGTGGTTGACCCAGAGAGCAGTTGGGCCACCAAGTGGGTGCACCTAAGTGAGTACACAGCGAGAGCGTTGTTTAGAGCGGCTTGCCTTAGTGGCCTGTGTACATGTGGTGCCAAGCAGTTGGGACACAGAAGAAGCAGCCAAGCTAATGGACACAGAAGAAGCAGCCAAGCTAATGGACACAAAATAAGCAGCCAAGCAGTCGGGCACAAAAGAAGCAGCCAAGCAGTCGGGCACAAAAGAAGCAGCCGAGCAGACGGGCACAAAAGAAGCAGCCAAGCAGTCGGGCACAACAGAAGCAGCCAAGCAGTCGGGCGCAAAAGAAGCAGCCAAGCAGTCGGGTGCAATAGAAGCAGCCAAGCAGTTGGGCGCAAAAGAACCAGCCAAGCTCCTTTTGCGAAGACAAGACAAGGGTATAGAGCAAGTCTTTTAAAGCCAACTGCTTGCCATAGGAGAAGGGGGATGGCATGAGCAGATTGTTTCTGTTCCACACCTGCAAGATAGGTCCCACCCCAGTTTGTCAGCCCGTGCCTGTCTAGGTTCTAAACCTAGTCATACCACTGGACCAACCAACTGCAGCTGCTAAGCTCTTTCCACATGCTGAACGCTTTCCACATGCTCGAGTTATGAGGAGTGCTACTAGCAAGTTACAGTAAATTTTAAAAAGTTACGGTCGTTGCAACGTTTTCTATGTATTGTTGCCGTCATTTGATCGTGTATTATCCCATGCAGCACAGCCTTCTTTCATTTGCGCTGCTGCTTTGTGATTGCAGACAAGCGTATGCCAGGCTGCTATGCGCTTGCCATCACAGAAGAGATGCCGGCAAGCATACGGGTGAGTGGACCAGGGGCATATAGTCTGCAAAAGCGCACTAGGCAATGGGTGAACAGGAGGGGCAGCGCTGCTGCAAAGTGTCTGAACTGTGGGCCGTAGGAACTGGGTGAGGTGGCAGGAAGGGGTTTCAGTGCAGTTGTGCCCCGGCACTTGGAAGCATATAGTTGAGCCACGTATGGCTGTCAAATGTGCCAAAAATTAGCACAGCTTCTGGCTTCTGTCCGTGCTTGACGCAAGGGTAGGCATCAGGGATGACTGAGGGGCATGCGGTTTAGCTGAGAGCCTGCCTGTTTCGGGCCGTGATGATGGCTGCTGGGGTGTCACCATCAGACACTCACGTAATGGTTCTTGAATGTGTTGCCTTGCACTTCTCAAGTTTGTTTGATGTCAGAACACAGGGCTTTGGTGCAGCAGAGTCTTCGCAGTGCCGAGTGGATGAGACCTACAGCTATTTAGGTTGCATAAGCATGGGTTTTTAGCAGTATTGACCATGCAGCTATCAAAGGCGCTGCTTGTGGTCCTTGAGTCAGCATAGCCATGCCAACTTGGGCGAGGTAAATGTACAGCTCTGACAGGAACTCAAAAGTTGTTTGGATTCCTGTCTCTCTGGGTGGGTCTTGGACACTAATGTGGCTAAAGAATTTTCCTTCCATGAATGCGCAGAGCTGCTCTTCATAAGTTTCTGCAATTATCCCTTGGGCGATATGCAGGGGAGCTATAAGCAGCAAGCTCATCAGTTGTGGCTACGAGGGCAGGCTCTCCAGCATTGCTGCTCTTGCTGCATTACAAGTGACCAGTGTAATTGTTACTTATTAAGTTTCTTGCAATGCTATAGCAAAAAGTGCCATAGGCCCCGCACCTCAAGCTGTGGCAAAGAACAGTGAGGTGGAACAGATTACAGGGTGTCTTCGGCATGTACATAAACAAACAATACCAATAAACAGGTCATAACCACAGGATGCCTTCGTGTTTGTTGGCTCCTTCCCTTTCTGCTGCCAGGATCTGATGGACAGGAAGGGTGTGCGGGTCCCTCGAGGCAGATAGCAGCATTGCATGGCAGCAGCGATGGTGGCAATGGCGGCCACAACAAGCAGCAGGAGCTCCTACATGCAGTCAGCAGCAGCTTGGCTATATATGCTGCAAGCAAGGCTGGCAGCATATATCAAAGTGATAGAGAGTGCATTGGGCCGCTGGGACAGGCATGATGTCGAGTGCTGCGAGCTGTATGAATGTTCCGGTGAATTCTAGTTGAAGCAAAGGAATTCGTGTTGAGCCAGCCGCAAGCGGTGGCATGGATTTTCAATTAAAATTTAGAGTATATGTCGGACCCCATTCTCTCATTTGGGCGTAGTGAGTATCAGGAAAGGGGTCATTTTTGGCTGGCCCTACGGTAGACGGCAGACGGTAGTGCTCATAATCGGTGACCCCAGTCATACACTCCATGCCTACAGTTGAACTCCCGTCTCCCTCAATGGCCAATGTAAGAGTCAGTCTTCGTCCCCAGGGACAGCACTCAACTGGTGGAATCAGATGATGCGGCAAGCACTAGACTGAGCTAGGGGTGAACACAATGAAAGCAAGTGCTCATCTCACCTCCAAAAAACAGACAATTTGTTTGTAGAGGATCAAACAATGCATGCCGGCTTTTCCATTTTCCAACGAAAGCCGTCCCACGTCAGCTTCTCCGACGTTCTGGCTGCTAGCCGACTATCAATGCAGAATCCAGAAGAGATTTGTTATATAAAACATGCAGCTTCCAGAAGAGATTCGTTATATAAACATGGCAGATTCCTGAAGGGATTTGCTCGATTTCTAGGTCTATAAAAGCCCGAGCAAACCACCACTACCGCACAAGCTTGCACCTTGCCCACTGAGTCAACTCGCAACTTCTTCACTCCCATCGACTTCGTCCGAAAGCCTAGTTCTGCTATAATGGAGAGCATCCAGAAGGCCACCAACAAGGCTTCAGAGACTGGCCGACAGACAGCTGATAGTGTCAGCCAATCCGCCAGGAAGATGACCGACAAGGCTGGACAGGCCCTAGCCCAGAGTAACGACTCCGCTGGTCAGACTGCTCAGCAGGTGGGTGTTAGGAGACTTTTGTATTGCGGGTCTGCAGCAGGGAGCAACAAGAGTACTCAGTTTGACGGCAGGCGCTTGTGCATCGAGTCCATGCTGATCTTAAGACTGCGGCAAGCTCTTTATAGCTTTCATGGGCCAATAACTGCAAGGATCCTGGGAATGGCAGAAGTCCTATCCTGCCTTGGACGACTAAAATTGGATTCGCACATTGTCAGCATTACCGTGCAATATCGCCGGAGCAGGCGGTATCCCAAATTGGAAGTGCTGTGATATGCAGTTATCGTATGGTGCGACATGCAGGTTCAGCTGCCCGGGTACTCCATATGCCCAAGCAGGGAACAACATTTTCACGGAGATGCTCTTGCTGCAGCATCCTGTTCGCTATTTTAATTGCATCCACCTTCCCCGAGCAAATCTCACTCGTTGTATATCGTGAAGCTTCAGATTGAACTGACCACTACTATGTTGCTGCAGGCTGGCCACCGTGCCCAGGAGATTGCAGATTCTGCCAAGCACTCTGCTCAGGTGAGAATTGATACAGCCCAACTAGGGATGTGGGAATTTGATTTGGCTATATGAAGGTGTTAATGTGGAAGCTGTCATGTAGTGCAGTCGTAGCACTATCAGGAATGAGGGGGTAGCGCATGTACTTTGCGTGCATTCTCTCTGCATGCATGCCAAATGCAGGTCTGATGCTTGACATTTGCATGGCAAATGTTTCCTGCATCGTGAAAGAGGGTGTACGAATGCCAAGATATTAGTGTGGCCAGACTATTGCCACTCTGCTTGTATACTCAGCTCCAACAGCCTGCTGCTCTGCACAGCAGCTCTACAGTATGTTTGATCCATGCTTTTCCCTTAGGTCAGACTGGAACCATGTTTTTTCATTGGGCACCACATATCCATTTGTTTCTCACTAACTACTCCAGTCCTTTCGCACTTCCCACTGAGGAATGCCTGTCATGTCGCCCCTTGCTGCTGTAGGGTGTGGGTGAGGACATCCACCATGCTGCAGAGGATGCCAAGAACCGTGTGCATCACTCTTGAGCACTAAGATGATGGGAATAGTCTGAAGCCTCAATCTGCTCTGGCTACGCTCTGTGGTAGTGGTAATGTATCGAGTTTGTGATGCTTGGCAAACTTTTGTCACTGGCTCATTTTTGAAGATCGTATACCCTACACTTCAGGTTGGACTGCAAGGTTTTTCACCCTGTCCTGGACAGCTTTCCCTCATTCTTCAAGCCCACACTCCTACCAGGGCATTTTAAGGACAGTCGATTAATGTTTACTCTTGATCATAGTGATCATGTACAAATTGTGAGGTGCATCTCAGCTCTGAAGGAAGGGCAGGAGAATAGTTCAAAAAGCTGCTTGACGATGGTAGAGAGGGTCATGCCGGAAGGTTATATGCCTTTGATTACGACCTACTTTGGAGGATTGTGGGATATGATATGGATTTATTGCCCATGACTATTACGTTTTATGACCCTTAGGCTTGGCTCTGTACTGGTCCATGTTAGTTGTGGAACTGCTGCTGCTTTGTGATTCTCCACAGACATTTCAGTGTGTATGGCATATATATATATGGCACTTTTTGCTATGGCTTGTTATGAAATGTAATAAAAGTATATGGCATACGTTGGACGCAAAGATGTGGTATGTATGCTGGTGTGCTCAGCTGTTTGTTTGCTGGTTATTCAATCAACCAAATTCCCATAACAATATCGTGTGTGCATTTTCTCCAAACCCAGTATTTGGTATTATTGTATCTCTTGGACATGCGTGATTATGGAGTTCACGCTGGTGGAATGATGTTCAATGATTCCTGGATCTATCTGTACAGTGACGGGACCGTGACAGGACGGTGGCAGCGACCCACAGTCCCCAGGGATGAGTGCGTGTGTTTCAGGCCGTGTACCTGCCATGCTGTTTAGGATGGATTGCATGTCTCAATCAAGTCGGTGAGTGTATTTGCGCGTGTTCATTGGGGCATTGTTGCCGTTTTTCTGTTCTGCTAGTTACATGTATTGCCACCTGCCCCTTGCAAAGGTGCCCGCATGATAGTTGGGGGTTGTTCTCACAAACTGCCATTTGGATGATGGGTTATAACTGTGGTCGCCGGTCTGGCAATTGTTCTGTGACAGTGATGCTTTGGAGACAGTAGCAGTTGCTTGTGGACAGGACATATAGCATGTTTGGGGCGTTTGGGTGGCAGTGTGGCTGTCGTAGTACTGGTACAGATATCTAATCAAGTTGATTGATATACGAAGTTGTTTTGTGTTGCGCCTGCAGCACAGAGGAGGATGACATTGCGTTGTGTGGCATGTGGGGTGTTGCATCTAGATCATGTGTTGTGAGTATTGCTGTCTTTGCAATCACGTTGAGCGTGTTCCAAGCATGTGCTGCACTGGTAGTTGCATGTGTTATTTGCATTTCATGTCTTGTTCTGTTGGCTTTTTCAGTCCGCTGCATTCTTCCCTGAGGGGGAGTGGAACCTGTGGGGTTTAGTCTGTAGAAGACAACACCCCCTGGTTTGGGCTTGATCCTTCTGGGTTCAGGTGTCTCTGTGTTGGTCCTGTGGGTTTGTGCCCTTGTGTTCTGTAGCTTTTGTGTGCCTGGGGCTGTATTGGGTTTTGTGTGGGTTGGTCATTTGTGTTCACGCTTTGGCACTTTCAATTTGGCTTTGGCTCAGTTACAGCCTTGCTTATTACGTTACCAACAAAATGAGAGCCCTGCGTACGTATCCAACAAAACAGAGTTCAAATATGGGAGCAAGTTGTTCTCGCATTTTGGGGTTCTAACATGCAGTATGCAGTTAGGGTCCTGACGGGAGCCATGAAATTTATCTGAGTTCATGAATCGAGAGCCAATATTTGTGGCTCGTTTTGCAATGTTGGCAATCGCAGAGTGTTGGCATTCACAGTTCCGAAAGGTGCTGGGTTGATGAATCAAGAGTCAAAATGGGTGGCTCGTTTTATTGCTGAGTGTTGGCATTTGCAGTGGCAGATTGAGGATGATGCAGTCCCTTCTGGGGATGTGCACATTGATACGTTCTCCTCAGAGTACAGTCCGTCTGCATCGAAATTTGTTGGTTGGACACATTCAAGATATTTCAGTGGTTTCATCTGATGGAGCTGAGCTGCGCTCCTGCTTTCGGGCGCCAATGGGTAATCAGGAAGACAAAGGCGTATTAGGTGGCCGCCCTTCTGATAACTTAAGCTGGCTGGTGCCATGCCAAATTCAGACCCCCAGCATTCTCTGGAAGACATGTTTGAAGGACTCGGCTTGGCTCCAGAACCATACCGGATGTACAACCTAAACCCTTGATGTATAATTGCAAATATGGACACCCATCAACTCAACCCACAACCCAAGTCACAGGCCTGGAACGCCGGCCTTCACGGGTCGTGGGCGATGCCGCTGAAATTCGATTACGATTACGATTACATCATGGCCCCTCAAAGGGGGCGCCCGTACGGAGCCAACCTAGGCTCCATGGGCAGAAATACTGGAACCTGGTCCATCAGAAGTGAATGTCTCAGCAATATCACCTCTTGGTCCAGAAGAAAAGGTATCGAAAATACGACCTTGCCATTCATCCCCGAATAATGACAAATCAAAGTAAGGATTATAGTCCTCACATTCCTCCGACCTCCGAAATTCCATGCATTCATAAACAAACTTTGCAACTTGGAAACTTGGCTCTTGGTCCATGAACAATCTCACGTTGTCTGAATTATGCTTCATTGTACTAGAAGCTTCCTGGCAACCTCCAAACTGTGCAAACAAAACGGTATTATACTTCTCACGAATTCTATCATATGCTGGGCATTCAAAAAGAAAGTGTACCTCGTCCTCAACCACTGTGCAAGAACATTTTGAACATACACGATGCTGCCTTGGCAGTTTGGGACGAGCCCACCTCCCAGTTTCAATAGCAAGATGGTGTGCACCAGTACGAAACCGCATTAACTGTTTCACATAAGTAAACGGGATACCTGATGTGTGCCTGATATACCTTGGCATACCCTGAGGATAGCCAGCCTCTAACTCCTCCTGAGGGATGTCTCCCGTCATAAACCACGAATGATATGTGGAAAGCTTGATCAAATTTGAGCTGACAGATTGCCTGGGGTTTGCATATGCGGCCACCTTGTCCCATGGCTCTTGCAACATGGTATCCCAAGTACCCCACACTTTAAGCCATGGAATAGCTGCAAGTTTATCATTGTCCGGCTCAGCTAGGCCATTTGTTGCCAGAAACTCTGCAATGGTCCCATCTGCGTCTCTACCCTGAGAAAGAGAGCGTACTGTATGCATAAACCGTCCAGCCCAGCTCTTAGGAGCAGAACCAACCCCCTCGCCTGCGTAAGATGCCAAAGATTCACGCACAGCCATGCCCAATAGGCTATCAGAGGGCACTTTGCCAAGCCTACGCCATAGATCAATAGAGGCTCGTAACCAACCCTTTGCCACTGGATTCATGCACATCTCCTTATGCACCACAGTTGTTGGCACAGACTTCCTCAACTTCCCCAGCTGCCTTAAAAATATGCTTTGAATCTTTTGAAGCTCATTGTCCCATAGCTTGTCCAGTGTATCACAAGAGAACAGCAGATCCGGTCCCCATACCTCACTACAATACTCCATGATTGGCACAACCAGGCAAGAGAACATCCGTAACTTGATAGAAATATCAGTGATCCCTGCTAGCTTAAATCTTGGGAACAGAGCCCACATTGCTTTACGAGCCGCCGTGGCCAGAGATTCAATAGCGCATGACATACCTTTTGTCTCATGCAGAATAATGCCCAGGTAACGGAACTCAACGGAGCGTTGGACAGTCTCCCCGTTGTATAGCCATTGGTCAGGCACCTCTGGGGTATTGGCCTTGCGAAACACCACAATTTCTGTTTTGCGGACATTTACCTCCATACCTTTAGCTGAGCAAAACTGGTGTAAAACATCCAGCATCTGTTGCAACTCCATAGGATTGTGTGTCAACAAGACCATGTCATCAGCATACAACAACATTTGAACTAACTTTCGGCCCATTTGCACTCCCACATTGGGTAGCCTCTGGCGTAACCATGACTCAAACTCGTCTATGAAAAGACCAAAAAGGAGTGGAGACAGGGGGTCGCCCTGCTTCACTCCACATGTGCTGGGAATAGCATCGCCCACTGTGCCATGCAGCTTGGGTACCAGCGGAACAGACCAGTACATTTGTATGATGGCTTGCAACATACGACCATGAACCCCTAGTTCAGCCAACCTTTGTATCAAGTAGTCTCTGCGTACTCTATCGAATGCCTTCCGGAAATCCACAAAGCAGCAATAGAGAACCTTTCTGCTCTTCTGCGAAATTCTGGTGGTGGTGTTCATCTCCTTACCTCAAAAAAACTCAAGCCACACCCCGCGGCATACCCAATATCCTTGAACTCAAGCCATAGAGGTCTGTGCGGGAAACCAAATGACCAGTACATCACCCATCAGCATCCATTTAGGCATTAAACTTGCCACTACCTTAGCTTCTTGGCTGTGCTTGCCGTGGCGCCAGTGGCTGCTGCTTTGGTCCCAGCAGTGCTGCGTGGCAGTCTTGAGCGGACAAGGTCCAAGAGCATCCTACCAGCATGAGGAGCACAGTGAGTAAGACAAGTAGCAGCATGGTAACACGGCTCCATTCGAATCCTTTTTTCAAAACCAGTATCAACCAAGATGAAGCCCCAAATGTGTTTCATGTACATGCAGTGAACACACAGCCAGTCGAAGTAAAGGTTGTGAGTGATATGGACATTTATCTGCCCCTACCAATATGCCAGTGTAATCTTAGCACACTGGCTCATGGCATTTCACATTTAAAAGAGCTTAAGTGGTCAAGCCCGCGGGTCTGAGCTTCTTTTGTCTGCGCCAGCGCTCAGCCCTAGCCCGAGCAAAGCTGAAAGAAATCAATTGAAGCTCAAGCAGCTCACCAGCACCCCTACTGTACCCGAGGACCGAGTGTAAGCCACCCATTCAGCCACCCTCATCCATGCCCGACATTACCTACATGACAGATTGGGTGCTGCTATCATGCATGAGGATTAACCTTCTAGAAAGCATGATGCCCACATTGCGGCTTGAGCAGATCCATGAGTTTGTTCAGGCCTGATAAAGGGGACATAAAACCTGACAAGCACAACCAAAAAGCCAACAATAGCCTCCAAATGCTTTTTACTAAATGGCATTTTAGGAAGTTCCATTTACAACACCTGGCAGTGGATCAGGCGGCTCCCCGAGGCTAAATGAAGAAAGTATGCCCGCATAGAGCACTGAAGATTCAGTAATATATGTACGCCCAAGCCATTTTTGTACTCCATTATCCAACCAATCACCATACAAAACAATACACGTTGGAGAACTGAACCACCCTCGGCACTAGCCAACAGCTTCGAGGCTCATGGGAGAGTTTACTGCAAACAGTCACCCCAGCACATTTGCTTCACCTGAGGCTGCCTCCCCAACATCAGAACCTAGGTAGCAGCATGAGACCAACATACAATTTCTTCCAAACTGATAGCTTCTCCCCCAACCTCATCACACCAGGTCCTTACCTGAAGGGTGGCACCGGGTACACCACAGGCTGGTACTGCTCCCCTTGTAGTGCCCATTGGGGGGAGTACACATGCACCTTATGAGTCTGCTGCTGCCTGTCGCGGCCATCTGATAGTGGCAGGCCTGCCTGGGTCTGAGACAACAACAACAGCAGCAGCAGCAGCAGGAGGCAAATATTGAAGTAAGCTTCACAGTGTTATGGGCTCTGTTCAGTCGGTCACAAGGTATGCCTGTTGAACACCGACCAAAGTTGGCAGCAGCGGCAGCAGCAGCAGCAGCAGCAGCAGCGACAGCAGTAGAGACAGGGACAGTAACTGCAGCGGCAGAATGTAGCAGAATGCAGCAGGATCATGAGAAGAAAAGCAGGGACAACGGCAGCAGCAGCAGGATGCAGAGGAGGACGAGGCACAGCTGCTACACTCCAATTGGGTAAACGGCAAGGTCGCTCAGACAGGGTGACGTGAACCAGGAAACAATCGTGGGTATCGCACAGCAGCTCAAAAGCTACAGAAGTGCAGTTGTAGCATTTGCAATAGCAGCAGCAGTGGGAGCCGCCGGACAGTGCATCAGCAGCACCAGCAGCCCAGCAGCAGGAGCAGCAGGAAAAACAGGAGTGCAAACATGCACATCATTGGCTGTTTCTTCTCATGATTGTAACAGCAGCAGGAAATACGCTGGAGGCTCTTGCATGACACGACAACCTGAACACAACTCATCCAAAGGTTGGATTTGCCAGCTTCTTCAACACACTACTCCAGCTCCGGCACCCTATACCACACAGCCCACGGCCCCAGATATACTTGGAGAGCTTTTACATCCTTTACCTCCCCATGCAGATCTCCCGTCTACTGTTCCTGTCATCTTGTGCCCCTTTCCCTGTCCCCCCTTTCACACCTCACCTTCCTGTGATGCGCCACATCCATCCCCCAGTGTTAACCTCCCACCTCTGCTGTGCTCCTCCACCACCTCTGCCTAAACATGCAGCACAACCCCAATGTTACCCCCAACAACAACACACCGCTCCCTCCGCCTAGACCTCTACTTACCCATGCCAATGCACTGTTCAGGAGTGACACGGTTTACTTAAGGTATCTACAACTGTGTTCACTCCGTCACTTGGGACCATCACCCTTTTTCGCACCTCCCCTCTCATTCACCCTGCCCCCGTCCCCATCCCGTTGCAGCCCCTTGTCCCCCGCCCATCCCCCTCCTCCCTGGACCCTTCTGGCCTTCCCCGCCCCCTTTTTCTCTCCCCTGTCCCACCCCCGACTGTCTACTTCCCTGGGCTCCGCCTCCTCTCCTGGATCTTCAACAGTACCTCCCGTCCCCCCTTCCCCGCCTGGCCCCAACCCCCACCTACCCATGCCAGTATGCTCCCTCTGAGGTTGACAGCATCAATGCCCTGGCGCCTCAGTTCCTGTGCATACAGACCACTGCGTAAACCTGCAGTGCTGCAAACACAGACCCAATTGCACATATAGAAATTACATGTGTCAGGTTTAAGACCATATGTGTCCCTGTTTGCAAATGGGACCAGATGGAAGGCCTAAGCCTGACATGCAAAAAGACAAAAAGCAAGACCTCAGAGTTGGAGACTGTTTTGTGCACACAAGCCAGCCAGAAGCAGTGATACCCACCACCACCAACTGTCACATACTGACATTCACCACCACCAATGTCACATGGGGCACTCAGCCATGGTAAAATCCATGAACCGTACAAGTGCCAACTCCAGGCACCTGGAGACTGTGGCAACACATCATGTTTCTTGTCTGTGGCACCATTGGTGTATCTTACGTGGTTTGTTTGTGGAGGACCAACCAAAAATATCTACAGAGGAGACAGGAGGGCTCCGAGGGTTACCTGGCTCCAGAAGACTTAGCCCCAAGACAGGAGCAGGAGCCTGGCACTCAGGATTTCCCCATCAAGTAGGGTTCAGATTATCAAACCCCACACCTAGTGTATCATGTGCCCCCAGGGCACTGCTGACTAAGATGCAATGTCAGACCATTGAACACCGCAAGCACTGTTGAGTTATAGTTTAGAGTTAGCATCTAGGGTTTAGGGACCGGCCTACAATGCGCCTGCCGCTCACCAGTAGCATATGATGGTGTGATCCTTGTACTGCTCCTGTGCCTCCTCAAATTCCTGCTGAGTCAGCACTGGCCCAGGAATCATGGACACCTGAGGGGCAGTACAACATAAGGTCCCAAAGGTGGCTAAAACATTCACAAGTAGTGATTTGAAATAACATTGCCTCATCAAGAGGATGCCCACCTGCAGCTTGACTGAAAGCAATACCTGAAGCACCCTACTTATAAGGTGCACAGAGGGACTGTGGCATCACTGTGTCACAGCGGCTGGTTAATAGTGCTAGCTATGCTTTGCGGTTTTAGGGGTTTGTTGACAAGGTTACTGAACCCTGACCTTTGCGCACCTGCTGTTCTTCACAGTTCCTGACATCCACCAGCAGCACCTTGTCGCCCTGGGATATGGCGGCTTGGACATCACACACACTCAGCTCAGGAACCTGCAGCAACAACATATGGCACCAGGATCATGACTGTTTTTGCTATGAGGAGGGAGGCGACTACCCCCATCTGGACAGCCGGGCTTATTGCGTGTTTTTGTCCTAAGTGCTGGTCCTTGTGTCTAGGCATGTAGTGTGATGACATAACACAACAAACAATCAAGGTGTGGCAACCGCAAAGTATCAACTAAAACTGCAACTTTTACACGAATTGAATCAATTTCAGAGCTGCTAGGTCGATGAAGTCTGGTTGCATGCAGAAGACAACCCTTATATTCTTCCACCTTGCTGCATTCGTAACAGCTTGGACGAGGTGGGGGGCCTATGGCACTTTTTCTAGGGCATACCATGCCATGCAATGACCTGGTTTCCTTCCTGCTGCTTCCGCTGCTCAATATTTCCTGGCTGGTTTGTTGGCAGGTTGAGGTGCTAGACGGTTTTAGTGTGGCTAGACTTGGTCCTGCACTGCAGCGGCTGAAATATTATTTATTGTAAGCAGTCTGTCCTGCTGCTGGTGGACCTAATGTAGGACGCCAAAAAAGCGTATGTAAAAGGTGCACTGCTACAGCCATGCACAGACGACATGCATTGGCTACTGTGTAATTATAGGGCCACATGAAGTGGACATCTAGTACACCTGTGACCCGAGGAAGCCAAGAAGTCCTGGGCAGTACTCAATACTGTGACTCAAGCAAGCCCTGGTGCTGCCAGCGGTTCTACTAGCTGAGATCAGCTGCACATCGTGGTTGCATATGTTCTTTGGGGCCACAAAGCTCCCCACCTCCTCAAACTTCCTGTGGAATTCTGCTGCATGTTTATATAGTTGCTCTCTCTTCTCTTCTTCTGACAATTTCTTTTGCTTAGTCTGGAGCAGTAGGTAGCTCGCAATACCGATCCCCAATACGAATGAGGCTCCGCCCACCACCCAGATACTCATCCCAAGTCAGTCTGCAACTGCGCATACAAATCGGGGTGGCTAGTCCGAAAGCCACGGGTTCTGGGAGTCAAGGCAGGTCGCAAGACCGACAGCAACACTTAGAACTAGGCCAGCACACGGCGCAGCTAAAGCTTCCATCTTGACTCGATACCGACTGGATTATCTATAGGGCCCAACCGGTGGCAGCTGGAGCCCGTGCGCGAGGCTGCATTGGAAGGATGCATGGAGGCAGTACAAGTGCCACCGCCGGTGACTTCTAGTGACCCTGCCAGTGGCTGTCTGCGCGCTGCAGACCGAGGAAAGCACAGGAACGTCTTGTGAGTGATTTCCAGTACTAGGGCAGGTAAATGGCAGTCGTAAGGCCAGCTTATGCTTGAAGTGCCTGCGAAAGGATCTTGTCGTCCTTCGCTACCTCGCACCCTGGTATCCGTACGCGCACTCAGAGGGTTTTTGGGTACGGTCCAGCCCAGCACCGTCCGCTACCATCTTATACTGCGAGGTTGCCTCTCGATCCATTCAGTGATCCCAGCAGCGACCGGCAGCATGGCCGCACTACAGCAGCTGCAAAGGACGCTCTCTTCCTCAGCACTGCTTCGCGGTTTGCTTGCCCACCAACGTACAGTGACTACATTCAGCCATGTACTAGAAGGCAGCAGTCAGCAGGAAATTCTAGAAGAACCCAACCCATGGCGCCCCCTGCCACCAGCTGGGACCCTGCAATTGCAGCTTTGTAAAGGTGGGCCACCACCCAAACAGAAGGTAGGGCACGATGTACTGCTTGCAAAACAGTCGTTGGGGGAGGCAGCCATAGCGAGCCAGCCTCGATTAGGGCTCCAGATGATGGCATGCCCCAAGCAGGCAATAGCTCCAGATGCAAGCTCTGTGTCAAAGCAGCTGATCTGCAGCTGTCGTTTTCTTAAATATACATGCCGCCCTGATAGAGCAGAGTGGTTCCTTTGCACAGACAAGCGTCTTATGACACCAAGCTTGGCAAGCTGCCTGGCAAAAGCAATCACATTCCCTGCAGCTGTTTGAATTGCAGTTACACGCAAACCCCCAGTTTTGAAATCAATTCCACTTCTCCCAGCAGAGCTGTGTTGTAAAGACGAGCTGTGTCTTTTGTGCAGTCTTCAACACATCGGCGAGCCAACAGGAGGCAGATTTACTACCAGAAGCCACACCGGGTGCTCAGCAAGTGCAGGTGAGCCAGAGATACTATTGGGTTACAGGGCTTAATAAACTAAATTTCAAAGTCGGATACTATGCGTTTCTCTGCAAGTGCTGAGCCGCAGTGCCTGCACTGGGTTGTGCATGGGAATGTGCTGGCAATGACAGGGGTTTGTCAATAGCTTTGCCGGAGAAACTTCCTTGTGCATGCTCAGGGTTTTGTGTGCCGTGCTGTCTCTTAGTGCTTGCCTGTTTGCCAGCCCTAGCAAATATACGAGAATGTTCTGCAGGAGATCTACACCAGCTGTCATACTGTAATTGTGCAGGCCGCTGCTCCTGCAGCAAGCAGTTGGCTTTTCAAGTAGGTCCTGAAAATCAGTGTGAGGGATGCTGTGCTCTTCATGAAGCAGCCAGTGGCCAAGGACACAAGTTTTTGCCATTATACCTATGTCTCTCCAATATGCCTTATTAATAGTGACATAGGCCCTCTCTATCATGTCATAAGAAACAGGAAAGCGTAACAGCGGATGAGATGCTGTCTGGAATGCAATTAATTGTGCATGACAACATATTCCATGCAGTTGACACGATCTCACTACCTTGAGGGCGGGGAGTCATGCCATCAGTTAGCTTGCAAGGTGTACAGCAAGGAGAGCCTGCACTTTCATGCGAGGTCATTTCCGCCCGTGTCAGCGCCATTCTTGCAGTCGTTGCTGCGGCTGCATTTGAGCTGGGCATTTCACAATGAATAGCTGTGAGTCCTCTTGACATGATGTAACCATAACCCTGATGCGGTACATTGACCTGGACATGGCTGTTAATAGTTATGGTCCATTTCTGTTATATGACTGGTGTTATTGGTTGCTGTAGTCTGCATGTTCTCTTTTGTAAACCTCAAACCCTCGTCTTGCATTGTGCTGCTGCTGCTACTTAACTGTTCATCTGGCATGTAACCTCTGTGATTCACTCAGAGCTGCATTCCTTGCGCTTCTCATTCGCTGATATTCATCTTCATAATGCCTGAATTGTCCATTAATGCTGCTACTGCTGCCGTACTGTCCTGTGGTTTAGGTTCTGTGGTGTGGTCCAGCTCCCCCACACCTTCTCAGCTGGCAGTGAGGGATGTACTGGGGAGTGCTCGCCACCACCTAAGACATACCCTCCAGAGTACAAACCACCTTGCTGAGCGGTCACGCATGTTATGCAGCAGGGGGCGTTGTGGACATCTCTTTGTTTTAGGGTTCGGGGCTTAGTTAGCGTAGTTGCCAGGTGGCTGTGTTATGCTGTTTTAATCAGAAGGGGCTGTATGGTGCTGTGTTCTGCTATGTGAAAGGGGGCTATGATTACAGAAGCCGGCCGCGTGTCTATGATTAGTTGTATTAGGGGACAGACGTGCTGGCAGAGTCTGGTAACTGCAAGCTGGTCTTCAACTGAGGGGTGCTGCTCATGAACTGTGGGGCGAGTGGTTCAATTAATAAGTGGAGCAGCTAGACTGATCTCCCAAGTACAGCAGATGTGAAGCAGGATGCTGGGATGGTGGATTACGATTTTGTTTCAAGAGAAACTTGCTTTGTGCTATCGTTACTCTGGACATAGTAGTGGCTTGATTCTATGTACTCGTGCCAGAATGAGCTAGCCGTGCTGTGGAAATTTGGCTGCCCAAAAAACAGCGGCCCAGGGTCTGCATATGTGAACCGCAGCCACCAGGATCTGGCCTGCAAATCTTTTTGGAGGGCTAGATGACCCCAGCTTCCTCTCAGAGAGAGAGAGAGAGAGAACTACACAGAGAAGGGGGGAAATCATTCTCAAGCTTCCTCTCAACCATACAGCACATTGCTCACAGGACCAGCCACCCCTAATCTAAAGTAATAAACATAAAGACTTCATATTAGATTACAGATTCATATTACCAAATGACAACATCACAGTACAGCATCCGGTGGCGGGGGCCGCACCTACTCTGCCCCTACGCCCCAAGTCAGGTCTCAATGCTTACCTAACTGGTCATGTAATCTGGAAAGGGCACTGCTAACGGAACCAATTCCAATCGGGAACGGAGGTCTTTTTGGGTGCCGTGGGGCCTATAGAAGCCCGGATTGACCCCCAAATTTTTGGGTAGCGGAAATTAACCCGCCAGGATCTGTAAAATTAGCATATTTTCTGTTTTGAACGATTTGGACACCCCACGAATTAGCCCGCACACCTGTAAAGTCGCAGATATTGCACAACGACTGCATGCAAAGACACCTATTATGTTCAGGATCGAGCCTGGAAATTGCCTTTTCCGGTGAGACTCGTGGTAACGTCCTGAAGCCGGTTCCACAACCTCCTCTGGAACCAGAACTAGACTTGAACAAGGCCTCTGGAACCAAAATTTTTTGGGGGAGACCATGCCATGTCGATGCGCAGCATGGACCCAAGCAAGCATGGACCCAAGCAGGAGGCGGGGGTCCAGGGGGGAGGAACAGCCCCCCTGGTGGGGTCTGGGGCGAAGCCCCAGAAGCCAGCGATGATTTGTACTTATTACAACCAATTGTACAATGAAAAATGCTATTCTTGCACTCAGTTGAGCACTCTACACTTTGTAATAAACTTGCTGGAACCAGCATGTGACATGTTGGCCAGAGGGTGGCCCAGGGCTGGAACCAGGAACTGACATGTTTGGCATCGCTGGAACCGCGGAACTGAGCACATTTTGCCCTGGAACCGGAACCTGGAACCGGCTTCAGGACGGTATCGTGGGGTCGATGCGCGCAACGACCCCTTCCGACAACCGGAAGTTGGCATTTGCCGACCTTGTCCACATTGCATAGCACGTCGATTTAGCAGGCGGCATCACAATAATGCTGTTGTCCTTGGGATCGGCTGGCCCCTGAGGCACCTTGAGCGGGGTAGATGCGCGCAACATCCCTGCGCCGGCCAAATTTTGGGCTGATACACGGCGTTGCAAAGGGCATTACAACTCCGTTATTGCGCAATGACTCTGCAACAAGGGGCATTGCACGCAACACCCCCACCACTTGGCCAGCTGGTAAGATCTTGAAAAGACGTCGGTTCTGCAGGGTTATGGCGGTTTGCGGTTTAGTTTGCCACCTGACGCGCGATGCACGATCCGCGACGCGCGATGCACGAGCACTTAGTTCCATGCAGATCGATGCATACAAAGTTAGAACAGAGCATGCAGCACGCCCAGAGGTGTAACACGAGTCCCCAGCGCTCTACTGCCCTCGCGGGAGCTTCATGGCGATGCCAATATAGGACCTGTTGTGTATAGGCATCGGCTCTCCACACATCCTGCTCGCCTTATGGACGCGAGATCGTAGTTTCTGCTCTCCACTTGCATGCCATTATTGCTTATAACTACAAAGACGTGTCAGAGGCACGAAAGCAGGGCTGGCTTTCCGAATTTGCGGATTGCGTATCGCGCTTTGAAGTGGCAAACTAAACTGCAAACCGCCATACTAGTGATATTCAAGGTGATTATTAGTAATTTAGTGATATTCAAGGGTGAATATTAGTAATTTGGTTCCGGAGCCTGCATTTCTAACGCCCATACGGTACTGATCAGCGTCTTAAAGCCATAAATGACCTAGATACACATTCCTGATCTGCTAGATGTGGAGTCAGAAGTGCACATGCCGTTGCCCAAGGCTGTGTTTTATGTGTACTTTGAACGGCAAAAGCATGCTTCCTGAAAGCAATGGAGGTGTTATGTGGCTGGGGAGCATGCAAAGTTAATGCGCGTATAGCGTATTAACATCTGCTAACTAACCGCGCGCATGTCATCTTCAAAAGTTGAGTAGAAGCCGGGAGCTCCAACGAGGCCGTAATGGCTTCAAGGTACTCGCCTCAGTAAGGGGCGTATGCGGGTAAAGTTTGCCGTGCAATATGTGCTGATTTGCTTATTGCTGGCCATCGAAGTGCCCTACAGGGCCCTTAGACACGGGGTCCTGCTGAGGGGTGAAGATGGGCCGAATGAAAAAGTAACAAAACACACAAATGCATGGCAAACGGTGGCCAGAGAGGTGATGCGACCTCCTGGAAGTCCACACGAGCCAGTGCTCTTACCCAACCATCTCACAGGTCGACAACGTGCCCAGAAAGGCCGTTGTCCAGCAGCTCCTATGTGTCAAGCAGACCAAAGTAGGACCAGCAAAGACAGCAGCAGACGCGAAAGCAGCAAGCAGAGCAGGTACTCCTGGGAACGGAGAATACCTTGCATCAGGACAGGACCCAGGTGGGGTAATCCACCCGGACAGAACGAGCAGATCCCTTACAGCGTCAGTGCACGAGTCATATCAGTATCCTCGAGCAGTCGCGAGATGCAAAGCAAAGGCTCACAGAAGGGGAGCAGCAACCTCCTGAAGTGGCCAATCTTCCAGCTTCGTGTACAGCTACCAGCCTGCAGCGCCAAAACGACGACCACTGCGCGTTACAGTGGCAATAATTACTGCTACGATTACATTAGCATGCATAACAGCAGCAACAGCAGATGCTGGGCAACCTCCCTTACCCCAGATATGACAGTTGTGACTGACCCAACAACACCTAGCAGCTGCTTTCAGCGCAGATGTTGGAGACCCAAAGACAGCATTACAGAAGTCCAAAGCAGCATAGGCAGAACAGCCATGGAGGACCAAGCAGCAAATACAGCAGTAGCTGCTCAAACCCGCACTCAAGAGGTGAGAGGCAAGAGGTGGCAGAATGACATACACTGGGATACGGAATGGGAGAATAGCAGAGACCCTGCATATGCAAGCCAACAGAGTAAAGCAAATGGTACCACTGCCAAGGGGCGGCGAAGCTATCAACAGTTTGTTTACACCATGTCTAGTAATGCAAGGTATAGTAGTGAAGCATGGAACAACTTCTCCTATGATGTGCCTGTGACTAGTGAAACATCTATTAAACTAAAAGACTGCTGCCAAGATCCCCTTAGCAGAAGCAAGCAACCATGTGCGTGCAGCTCAGAACTGTGGAGTCGACACAGATACAGTGGCATCGACAGTAGGACCATGCAAGGATGTGCTGGAGCAACTTGCCGAGGCCAAAGGTGGGTAGGATATATGAACGGCAATGCAGACAGGGGTGTTGGTAAGCATATTGTTGGGGAGAGCCACAATAGGTCAGCAGCTGTTACCATTGCCAGGGGGCGGCGGAGCTATTGCCAAGTTGGCAACACCAGCAGGCGGGAAGACTACATAAACAACATTAAAGCCTGGCAGATTGGCAAGCAGAGGGTTGGAGGAACCCAAAACAGCTCAGCAACTGGTACCATTGCCACGGGGCGGCGGAGCTATCGCCAAATTTGTAACATCATGCCTAATCTTGCAGAATTAAGATGTGCAACATGGAATTGCATACACCAGGCTGTGCTAATTGTGAGCAATGCAACAAATATCAAACTGAAAGAATGTTATCAGGACCAATGCAGAAGAAGCAAGCAAATGTGGAGTCAACACAAGTACACTGGCATCCACAACACAACCATGGAGGGAGGTGCTGGAGCAATCTGTCAAGCCCAAAGGTGGGAAGGCAACATTAAAAATTCTGCAGCTAAGGGTGGTAAAAAGCAGATGGTTGGGAAGAGCCAGAATAGGTCAGCAGCTGTTACCACTGCCACGGGGCGGCGGAGCTATCGACAATTTTGCGACACCAGCAGGTGGGAAGACTACAAAAACAATACAATTGCCTGGCAGAATGGCAAGCAGAGGGCTGCAGGAAGCCAAAACAGCTCAGTAACTGGTACCACTGCCACGGGGCGGCGAAGCTATCGCCAATTCTCTAGTAAAATATTTCTGTTGCTGGCTTGCTCTGCTTCTGCCCTGGCTTGTATCCTGAATGCAACTGCTGTCCTGACATCATACCAGTCCAGATCCAAGAAAGCTGGAGACACCACGGCAAAAGCAAGGGCTCAGAACATGCCACAAAGTTGTCCCATCTCTCAGATTTACCAAATGCTGCAAGATCTCCAGTGTAGCAAGGCACGGCAGAGGCTAGCTCATGCAATGCTAGAAAACTCGAGGTGGCCCCACTACCTCAAACTGGCACTTACACGACAGTCCAAACGTTGTGTGCAGCGTAGGAGCGGGCCTTTGCTATGCAAGGCATACATGCTTCACAGAGTGGGATTCGTCCCAAAATGTCACAAAGCTGGTGCACTACCAAAACAAGGCCTAACAAGGCATGACCCAGCGGCCCACCCACAACCACCATCTGACAGCCAGTCTCCTTTGGATTTGCACAGTGACACGCCAAGCAGACCAAAGGATACTAAGTATGTATCACAGAGAGCTCCTCCATGCACCGTTCATGGCCATGCGATTCCAGAACCCATGATAGCAAGATTACAGGCAGTGCCGGGCAAAAACACATTCCGCCAACTTGAATACATGATCAATCGTCACAAACAACTAGTCAGCAGTATCACGAGCCCAGGAAATTACAACACTACACAAGCTACCTGTGCTTGGGTGTACTGCCCTACATACCTCATTGAGAATGTACCCAGAATGGAGCGCCGACTTATCAACTCGTGGGTAGACCCCGCATTCACAGTCCACCAAGACCAGATCCATGTGCACCTCTATGCTGTGCTGCCTAAGGCAACTTCCCCATCTAGTCCCAGAACGCCAGCGTGGGGGTGGCTTCCCGCGGACTTCTTTGTCCACCACTTTGGATTAGAGGCAAACACGCATACGATGTATCCCTGGCAGATATACACACGAAGACTATCAAAGAGAGCTCGGAAACATCTTCAGCCTCTGTAAATCAGTCCTTAAGTCAGCTGCTGCAAAGGACGGAATGCAGCAAGAGACAGCATACGTGCCCATGCACTACACTGCCCAACGGACCTCAACGAAGTGTGATGGGCCTCATCTTCAGCCCAACATCACACTGCCCAGCCCATCACAAACCCAACGGACCTCAACGAAGCACCGACCTCGTGTCTGGAGCCCACCAATACCAGCCAGGGTATAGCGTCAGACCCAGGCCAAGGCAGTACAACAGGAAGCTCGTGTCCAACTTCCCTGCTCTGCGGAGGCAATGGGACGCTGGCCTCCTCACGAACGAACACACTAAGACAGCTGTATCCAAACGTCACATGGTTCCCTCAAGTCGCAATGTTCTGCTGGCTCCACTCCCACAACATGCTGCTTCAGAACGAAAGTATCAAGACAGAGCACATCCTTAAGAGTCTCAACCACGATGTCAGCGACACTCGCTGCATCGGCAAAGGCATACTAAGAGAGAGCTTTGGTGATATAGGCCCTTTCTGCGCCACCGCCATTAATCGCTACCTATACAAGCATGCATCACCAATGGTGTATTACAAAGCGCTGCTATCGAACCAGCAGAATGCAACAGGCCTTACACATGCCCAATTCCTGGCACTTCTGCCCCCAGGCACCAAAGGAGCAGGGGTATCCTTTACACCGCAGGGCTATACCTGCGGGCATATGAAGTGTATCCGATACATCGAGGCCGACCAGACCTGGTACGCTCTGGACTCCTGGCTCGGCGATTTCATAACCCCGCTATTGACGGATTCAGACTGGAAACACCACACGAAAAATGCAAGCATATATGCTTTGCTGTACGCTGACACCTTCCCGTGGAATCACATGGGCGTCCCATGCCCCAACTACCTGCACAATTCTATGATTGAAATTGACAATGACAGACCATTTGACCTCAACCAGCCGCTTACAATACACCACAATCCCATCAGAACCAATTACCAATTACCAATTACCAAATGACCCCGTCAAAGCGGGGCGCCGGTGGGGGCAGCGCCACCCACAAGGAGCCAACTTAGGCTCCAACGGCATACTCAATTTCCTGTCCAAGCTCAAACAATGGCTGCCACCAGCCCACCCTAAATCCCTTGCTAGCCAATGTATGTCAGGCCAGCCCATGTCAGAACTGTCAACGATCAGTATACACCCCCAGAGGTTACACAGCACACAGAACACACGGTGGGACCAATAGTTGTCAACCTTGTACCACTAAACGACCCCGCACAAATATCAAGTGCTGCTGACCCTATGGAACAAGATGCCCATGAACTCTTGACTGACCCATCCAGGCCAGCAGAGCCCCCTGCTGCGACGAGAATAACAACGCAAAACGCAGACACGCCAATGGCAAATACACCTAGTTGTCCAGTGTTAACTAGAGTGCCAAGGCTGCCCGACATTCGGGACTTCTTTGCCCCAGCAGCCCCAACGCCACCCCAGGATGAACATGCAAAGGCTCCACAAGAAGACCAAATGGGTGAACAGCGAGATGAGCCCTCATCCCCACCCCATTCCAACGCACATGGGGAGCAGGAAATTGATAGCAGCCGTTGCGTACCTGAATTGGAAAGACCACATGTTGACTATGATCAGAGGCAAGCCCAATGCCTCAAGGTCATGACCCAGAACATCCGAGGATTGCACACTGGCTTAGAAGACATTCAGACCATCCTGAGAGAACACCAACCAGACATACTAATTGTCACAGAGACAAAACTGACAAAGAAAGGGCGCAGTCGGATCAGCCAGCAGCTGGCAGGACAGGGATATAGGCAACGGCACAGTGTGAGGTATCAGCTGAAGCCTCAAGCCGGTGTTACTCTACTCATTAAAAAGAGTTTTGACGAGCTTGGGGACATAAGTGACATCAGTACCCCTGATCATCTGACAGGATACATGCGTGGAGTTCAAATCAGCCTCCCTGGCTGCACGCCCCTAGATATTGTCGGTGTCTACATGCCCACAACACATCCAGACGACAAGCACACTCGTGCAGACATATACGACACAGCAGCTCACCTAGCAGAAAATGCTAGTGATAAGAGCCAAGGCACACACAACCTCCTTATAGCTGGGGACTTCAACGCCACACTTACTCGCTCTGATAGAGCATCTGGGAACTACAATTCAATGGACTGTTTTCATCGAGAACATATTAGAAAGGGAAAACTATACAGCTTAGACCCCCCTAAGCTCCACAGGCCAAGAGCCTACACATGGAGAAAGGGTGCTGCAGAGCAGCCAGCTAGCAGAATTGATGACATGTTCACCAATAACAAAACCGTACTGAAAGGGGCCACCTCCAGAGTATGGGATATGAGCGGAACTGATACAGATCATGATCTGCTAGAGATATGTATCCCGTACTCCAACTTGAACATGCGGCCGCCACCGCCCGAGCTGGATGGAGCCTCACTAGAGCCGGACAAGCAGAACATAAAGCAGCTTCGTAAGCTCACCAATGAGGAAAGAAACACCCTTAGGATTGCCCTGGAAGAGGAGCTTGGGGGCAGGTTCTATGAAATGAACAGCAAATTGCAAACCTTGCTCGAAACCACTGTGAAGCCACACCTGGCACATAGAAGTGCTGATTGCAACCCAGCAGATCTACCCCCTACAACCCCACTCTACGGAGCAGTGGCCGCTGGGGAAGTACAACAAGAAATGGAAACCCTGAATCGAGACCTGATAGACCTCCTCCTTCAAGCAAGAGATGTAGCGTCCCTACGCTCCCATGTTACCCACGAGACAGACATGACACAGAGCATGAGGCTCTGGCCGCTAGCACAACACAGGACACGCTGTCCAGAAGGACACGGTGTCCATGGAAGACTCTCGATGCTTCGATTCTACAACGGCAGACTCTGTGTCAGACAGACAGAACCGTCTAGTGAGCCGGTAACTAGTGACAGAACAGTCCAGAAAGAAGAGAACGACATGAGGCCCTGCGCCCTCAGACAGAGGGTATGTCGGCAGCCATGCATCAGTATAAATAGGCTGATGTGGGCTCGGGCCCGACAGATCCTTATTTCCTTTTTTTCCCAATGGGATGTAAGGTCTACAAGTGCTTGGTCACTTCACTGGTTTCGGAGCGATTCCAAGCAGGAGAGTACAGGAATCACTCCTTTCTTTGCAAACTATGGTTTCCATCCCAGGACTCCCAACACGCCCAAGCCCTTACAGCATGAGCGCGTACCCAGTGCGGTTGAGCTGGCTGAGACGATGGACAGCATCGTCAAGAAGGCCAAGAAGATGCTTGAAGCAGCTCAGCAAAGACAGAAGGCTTATGCCGACAAGACTCGCAGAGATGTGCAGTTTGCTGTTGGCGACAAGGTGATGCTCAGCACCAAGAACATCAAGTTAAAGACCCCAGGTACGCAGAAGCTGATGCCTAAGTATGTGGGTCCTTTTGAGGTGTTGCAGCAAGTTGGCAGCACATCCTATAAGCTGAAGTTGCCAGATTGCATGAAGATGCATCCTGTTTTCCATGTAAGTTTGTTACAGAAATACAGAGAAGCTGCAGATGGCGGCAGATATCAGCCTCCACCACCAGCCATCGTCTTTAATGATGAGGAGTGGTGTCCTATTGACTGCATCTTAAAAGAAAGAGATGTCAGCAGAGGTAGAGGCAGGAAGAGACAGAAACAGTACCTAGTTAGGTTCACAGGCTATGGTTCCGAATGGGATCAATGGTGTGATGAACAAGATGTCACCGAAACTGCCATTACAGCGTGGCGGTGATCGGGGCGATCGCCAATTAGGGGGGGGAGAGTGTAGCGTCCCTACGCTCCCATGTTACCCACGAGACAGACATGACACAGAGCATGAGGCTCTGGCCGCTAGCACAACACAGGACACGCTGTCCAGAAGGACACGGTGTCCATGGAAGACTCTCGATGCTTCGATTCTACAACGGCAGACTCTGTGTCAGACAGACAGAACCGTCTAGTGAGCCGGTAACTAGTGACAGAACAGTCCAGAAAGAAGAGAACGACATGAGGCCCTGCGCCCTCAGACAGAGGGTATGTCGGCAGCCATGCATCAGTATAAATAGGCTGATGTGGGCTCGGGCCCGACAGATCCTTATTTCCTTTTTTCCCCAATGGGATGTAAGGTCTACAAGTGCTTGGTCACTTCAAGAGACACTATTTTGCAAAGGGGTCCTACAAGAGCGTGCAACTCAAGTGGCACCCACTATCGGCCCCGCTCAGCAGCTCGGGAACGGATAGCACTCTCCACACTCAGGAAACAGATAGTGCACAGCCTACGGCAGGGGGCTGCCAACAAGGAGGAGCTGCCAGACGAGGTTCAGGCTGCCTTAGAAACCATGGATATGGAAAGGCAAACCGCCGATGACAGCCTCCCAACACCACTGCCAGAGCGGCTCAAGCAACTCAAGGTCAAAACACGGAAAAAGCTCCAGGCTATTGACAAGCAGCATCAAACCAAACAACGACAACTTATCATAGCCAAGCGGCAGGCACTTTACGACCGCAGGCAAAAGATTGGTAATCAGATCATTACCGGTCAATATAAAGGCAGGAATAGCATGCAGTTGAGGGCCATATTCAATGACACTGATCAAATAGTAACAGCACCTGTTGCAGTAAAGGATGCGATTGAAGGCTATTACACCAGCAAGATGCTCCCTGCTCAGGGCAGTGGTACCAAAACAGGCCTATACCTGCCTGCTGATCAAACACGAGAATACCCCTGGATGCAAGAGGGTTCACCTGACCCATTCGCCCTAGCAACAGCTACCACAACCGGCCTGGCCCCTAGGATGTGGCTACATGACAAAATAGCAGACAAGCAAGCGTTTGAGGCCTGTCTCAAATCCCTGTCCAAAGGCAAAGCTCCCGGGCCAGATGGAATCACCAATGAGATGCTAAACCTCCTGCCTATACAGGCCCAAGAAATGCTGCATGCCTTTATCCAGCTCATGTGGGCCACGGCGTACACCCCCAAGACATGGAAGGAAAGCCTCACCGTCCTACTGTACAAAAACAAAGGGACAACATTTCAGCTGCAATACTATCGCAGAATAGGCCTGGAAAACACCATCTACAAGCTCTGGACTCGAATGATTACATGGACGTTGGCAGACTATGCAGAGAGACATAACATCATCAGCTATACACAGGGAGGTTTCCGCAATAAGCGCACATGCACCGACCAGTTAGAGTTGCTGACCCTACTCCTGGAAGATGCAAAGCTAACCAAAAAAGATATGTACCTCCTCATGGTGGACTTCTCTGAGGCTTTTGACACGATAGATCATGACAAGATGCTGCAGATAATGTACGACCTTGGTTTCCCAACAGATGCACTGGAAGTGGTGAAGAACTTATACATGGGAGCCACCACTGCCATCAGCACCCCCTTTGGTCCTACAGTGCCCATATCAATGGACAGGGGAACCATCCAAGGCGACAGCCTGTCCCCCTTTCTGTTTATAGTATATCTGGAGCCACTTCTCCGCTGGCTACGGGTGGGGGCAAACGGGTATGTACCAGGGTCATTCGCCAACCTCACAGCACGTGAACAACTGAAACAACAGACACCAGATATCACATATGCTGACGATCTCAACCTTCTTGCCGACTCAGTTGAAAAGCTGTGTACCCAGGCCCAGAAGGTTAGTATGTATGCTGACTGGGGCGCACTGCGTGTCAATAGCACAAAAACCTTACTGACTGGCGCGCGGTACAAAAGTAGCCCCAAAGACCCGTATGATGGAGCTACACTGCAATGGCTCCTTTGCAATGTGCGGGTGCAAAATGCTCCAGCAACCTTCCACGACCCCCGGGAACCCTTCAAATACCTTGGGGTGAAGTTCACAATGAACCTCAACTGGAGTGCCCAATTTGAAGCCACAAGGGAAGCACTTAAACAACTGACCAGCAGCATGCTGTCCTCGTATGCTACCACCACGCAAAAGCTGCGCACCATCAACACGTGCTTAAGGACCAAGGTCAGATACGCCTTCTGTGTGGCGCCCTACACCAACGGCCAAATCCAGATGTTGGACTCCATCCTCTGCCGAGCCGTCAAACAAGCATATGGTCTTCCCACCTGCATGTCAAATGCAGCCGTTCATGAAGACGTAAATAGAGGAGGCCTGGGGTCCCCCTCCCTCCTTACAGAGTATGCAATGGTCCAGGTGCAACGCCTCACTGCGGCACTGAATGACACTGGCCCGCTGGGTGCCCTCAGCAGAGTTAGAATGCAACAGGAAAAGTGTCTGCTAGACAAAACAACTGCGGCAGCTCACCCAGCCTTGGCGCAGCACAGCATGAGGCTGCGCCAGCAACTTGCTTGTGTACGGGTAAAGATTGAACTTCGTAAGGACCAAACAGAGATACTATCAATGGACAGTGTGAACCCCCTCATACAGGAACTTGCTACCATCTCCGAGCATAGTACAGCCACAGCCAATGCAGTACTCGAGGGTATTCACACCCCTGACCCTCCACCCCTACTGATTTTGGACCTCTATCACCTACGCATAGCAGGCTTCAGACGACTCCAAGACCTGATGTCTAGCACTGGCAGAGGCGTCCTCAACATCAAGCAAGTGGAACTTAAGACAGGCAAGACACTCACCGGCAGGGCGGCTACTGCCTTTCGGAGGGTCAGCTACATGCTTACCCTTCCCCCAGGGGCTACCAAGGACACATACAAGAGCAGACCCCCAGCCAGAAAAGGCCACGACTGCATCCACCCAGAATATGCCAGGCTGCTGCGAGGGCAGCACCATATCGAGGACATGGACGTCCGTCAAGCCACCTTGCCCCTGCTTTGGTCAGCTCAAGTCCAGGCAGCTAGCACAGAAGCAGCAATGGATGAAATACAAGAACACATTGCGAAGTTGATAAATGGTCGCATACCAGGGCAAGCAAAAGCAAGCAGTGTTCGGGCAACTGCATCAGACATCACATGGCCCCTGACTGCTGCACCGGTGCTGCACCGGTGCTGTGAGGGGTACCCCTCACAGACGAAACAGGATTCTCTGTATATCACAGACTGACAGTTCAGCTCAGCACTAGGAGCAGATCTGCATCCCAGAGGCCCACACGACGGATAAATAAGACCAAGGTGCGCAAAGAGCTCCATCAATTGTACCACAACTTCGCCGAAGGAGTCGATATTGTTGCCGGTGTTGAAGGCACACAGAGTGCTGCTGAGTTTATCGGCCGTGGCATAAAGAGGAGAAGAAGAACAGCCTCACAAAAGCAAATAATAATCCGCTGGGAACCGACAATCATGCAAGGCTGGATGATCGAAATAGCTAAAATCATGGGGTACGCAGTGCAAAGAGCCACACCTGTCAGCAACCAGCAGGTCGGTGAGGCCAGCGGCCTGGTGACAGAATGCTGCGGGCCCAATTCCCATATCACGGAACCAGAAGAGGATGATGATTTGATATCTTGCAATATTTGCGCCCGCCGGTACCACATTGGCTGCCTCCCACTCCAGGAGCATCCACACAAAGTAGCCCCGGCAGGAATGGAGGAAACAGGGAGCATCTCAATCTGCGAGCACAATGTGACAGAAGAGAAGAACTATGTTCACTGGACCTGCAAAGAATGTCGTGCAAAGGCATACACAGTGGAGACCCTTCCTGTAGATCTCAAACACTACCAGGTCCATTGGCAACCACAGGCAGAATGTGAGGCTGACCTATGCGAAAGGAACCCAGCCCTAGCTCAAATGGTGGCAGAGTACCTAGCAAACAGAGCCCAGCAGGCACATGAGGAGGCAATAGCACAAGCACATCCCCCCCGGAGGAACAACGCCCTAGCCCAGGAACAAGAACAGCTTACACCCATGCAGAAACAAGGGGACTACTTCCCACTCCATCCACAACGGTATAACATACGCCTTGGGGAGGAATGGAGCAGTAAATTTGCAATTGAGACAAACCCAATTAATCCTCATGCAGACATCTATCCCACCGGGAAACATGAAGTGTACAGCCGCGAACTGGAAATGCGCATCGATGGGGTGAACTGGTACAAAAACCTGGCATGCATTTATACACCAGATGGCAGATGCAGGTTTACACTCACCACCGCAAGGGCGGCAACCCTGTATCATCAGTACCTCCACTGCACTCAACACAAAAACCGATTAATGCAGCAACTGAAAGTGGGCAGCTTTGCAGAGGAACTATATGCACTAATGTGCAGGTACAAAGATGGGGCACAGGTCCGCAACAGCTCCCACAAGACAGGTACCATCAAAGTTAAGAATCATTGGGCCACCCCTCCTGAGATCTACCATGCCCTGCAAGACCTCATGCAGATTGACAAAGAGCGTTTTGCAAGTCCCCTCAACTATAATCCCAGGATGGCACATTACTGGAGCGTTCACGAAAGGGACCAAGTATTTGGAGCCAAGTGGGACACATACAAATACCAATGGACCGGAAGCAGCGTGCACAACCCTGAGTATGAAGATGAGGACCTTAACCAAGACATTGGAACAGCTATTGCTGCTGCACGCTACACAGACAAACCAGTATTTGGGGTCCACATCCTCCCTGCATGGTCTGACACCAACAGGACGGCTTACCTCCAGTGGCTCAAGGTGTACCCTGAAAACTGCAAGCACATGCTGCAGCTGCCGCGCCGGCATTTCCGATTCCAAAAACCCACGACATGGGAGCAAGGGGAAACATACGCCGGCAGCCCTAGATGGGATGTCAATCTCATTGTCACCGGCAACGAGGCTGGGTTTGCCCAACATTTCCCCTACTGGGACGCATCGTACATGGACAATGTATACGACACACTGCATGAGGCAATAAACTCAACACTCCCAAATGGCTCAGAAATTAGGGATATCAGAACCTTGGTCCCCCACTCATGGACAACTAGCCACTCCCACACAGCAACAACGGATGACCCAGACAGCAATAGCGCACACTTGCACACACTAGGATATCCTAAAAGGGAGGACTACAAGAAGAGAAGGCACGACAGTGCTGCTAGATCAGACCCTCCCCCTATGGTCAATAGCCATCCTGACACCCTCAACAACCTAGAAGCAGCATTTGCAAACATGCATGCCAACCCACCCCCTCTGAGGCACAACTGGACTGACTTTGCCTACACAGACGGCAGCTGCAGACAGCCAGGCGGAGAATGGCCAATAGGATCACCAGGCTTAGGAGCTGCTGTCTACATGCCAGCAAGCTGTAGCTTGGAGGACGACATTGAAATACCTATATTGCCATGTGGCCCACAGTCAATGCACAACACCATCAACAGAGCAGAGCTCATTGGTATAATGGAGGCAATTAAACGGAAAGCTTGCAACATTGCAACGGACAGCCTCACCTCCATGTTCCAGATCAGGAAGCAGCTGCGCCGTCCGCAAGACCAAACGGACCACCAACACAGCTCACTGCTCGAGGAAGCTGCTCGGATGATTGAGAACAGCAACGAAAAGGTCACACTGTACAAAGTGAAAGGGCACTCATGCTTGATGGGCAACGAGAAGGCAGACGAGATTGCAGTAGGTGTCGCTAAGGGGCACATACCAGAAGAGAGCTGCCATGAAGTAGCTGCCCCCAGCAACGACAGGGGAGCAAAGTACTGGCCATACAAAATCCACGTGAGACCGAGTACAGGTTGCAAGATACGGCGCGCCCTGGGTGACCTCAAAGACTGCTTAAAGCTTACATGTCACAAACATTGCAAGCTTGGAATGGCCAACTGTGACACAATCTACTTCAAAAGCATGGCAAACATTCAGGAGCGATGCATGGGAACCCCGAGCAACGCTTTCATGACCTCAAGAAAGATAACGTACCAAGAGAGAAAGATAGCCCTGGCCTACAGATACGGAGTGATGTGGACAAGGAAGCGAGCCTATAGATGTGGCTACGCTCCAGATAGCAGATGCACACTGTGCGGACAAGAAGATGGAGGCCATCACACCGCGTCGGGCTGTACAGCCCTCAAGAAGCAGTACATAAACCGACATAACAAGATCGGCCGTATCATAATGACAAGAGTCCTAAGAGGCAGACGCGGTGCATTTGTTGTCCAGATGGACCTGGGCTCGCAGCAGCGTTGCGAAGAAGACGGCCTAGAATACCGCCCCAGATGCCTACCATGGCGCAAACTACCGACAGGACTAAAGGATGCCATAGAAGCCTCCCAAGGAAACGTAAACAAGCGCCCGGATGGGCTGCTGTATAAGCCGGCACGCGGAGAGCTACCCGCAGAGTTCTGGATAGTCGAGGTCAAGATATGCAGGGACACCGAACCAGATGCTACGCAGAACAGAGCAGAGGCCCAACATCAACAACTGATTGACAGCATAAAGATAGTGATACCCAACGCTAAAATTCACTACATGCCCATACTAGTGGGAGTAACAGGAACCATTTATGATAGAACAGCATCGTTCCTCCGAGAGCTAGGAGTGCGTGACTCCAGCCTAAACCAATGCTTAGTCGACCTAAACCTAGAGGCCGTGCGGGCCTTACACGTTATCTACAGAGCCAAGAGGGCACAAGAGTGCAAGAAAGCACCAAGATACTCACGCCGAGCAGCAAGCTAACACAGGTAGGTGGGCGGAAGCCCACCTACCATAGGATCACATCCTACAAAATGGTAAGGGATCCGTGTAATCTTTACACCAAGGAACCCTTCCCACAATCCCACGCTGGAGAACAATACACGGTCTCCTCGCGTAGATCTCTCTCTCTCTCACATTCCTGATCGCGTACATGCATGGCAATCCCGAATATCTTGAGTGGCCGGGACCGGTGACATCAAGAATATGTTTGTTATTGTGGAGACATTGCGTGCAATGTCCCCAAATACCAGACATTTCTTGGGCATGGTGCATGACTGGGGTCAATGCGCGCAACTACCCCAACTTGGGGTAGATGCGCGCAACGACCCCACCACCCAATTAAAGACAGTCGAAGCAAGAATTCACAGTGAACAAGTACCTCCAAAATTGGCATTTCCTTACCATGCAGCATTTTTTACACCCCCAAATTTGACCCCGTCCTTCCAACACGGGGCATGAGCGTGATTTGATCATTCCTCCAAGACCCCAAAAACTAGCCCCCAAATAACGTAAAAGTCGACGATTTGGCCACTTCAGTTGCCGCGGGACAATTTTGGGGGTCATAAGGAGCCCAACTTCCTCGTTCCCGAAATGAATTTGTTCAGTTTGCTGAGGTTGTACAAATTTCTGTAGAAAAGCCCCTTAGTAGAGAGGGAACTCTCACAGACCCTCTATCGAATGAACAAGGCTGAAGTCAAACATGCATGCACAATACTCAGCACAAGCACATCGATCAGCACTCCGCAAGCATGAAAGACTCCAATCCAGCAAACTATACCCCTTGTGCCAGCCTGCTATCGTATAGTACTGAATGGCGAGACGTTTATTAGCCCGCATGTACAAGATAGATCACAAGTAAGCAGAGAGAGAGAGAGAGAGAGAGAGAGAGAGAGAGAGAGAGAGAACTACGCAGAGAAGGGGGGAAATCCCTTCTTGCATATGTTAAGGGAGTGGACCCTTTAAGCATAAGCATACTTGTATCCCATCATATCACTTAGTTGCGCAAGGGGAACCCAGGCCGTATACCCCTACCAAATCAGCAGCACAACTACGTGGAGACATTGCACCCAGTGAGGGAGCCTCAGCCAAGTGCTGCATCTCCCTACATACAATCATATTGACTTTCAAAATTACTGGTAGTAAGACAAGACGACAGCCCATGAGTAAACGCTTTGGCAGGAGCAGAAGAGGCGACACCACCCCTAGCAGCTGTAGCAGTATTTGATACCATGTAGTTCTGCTGGCAGCAAAAGCCAGGTGGATATATATATGATACTCAAGAGCATGGTGACTGTGTGACACAGTCACCATGAACCTGGCACTAGCTGATCACATTTTAACTATCGTCCTAGTGTAATAAGCAGCAGAGCTGAGGGAGCATAATCAAAGTTCATACAAACAAAAAAACATTTAAGGTGTGGCAGCCGCAAGCGGGGCTGCATAGAAAGCCCAAACCATGAACATCAAGCCTCCCATTGTAAGCCACACTGACACACGGCTGCTTTGGCCGAGGCCACTAAACCACCACCAAATGCACTGGAAACGAATGGGACCAACAGAATTCCTACTAGTCGGTGCTTGAACCTCACCCACCAAACATGTAGTCAGACCTGGTCCCTTGACCCCCAACTTCAGTTCCCTGCAAGCCATCTAGTGCACTTCAGGCATCATTGACTGCGCACTTGCTTTAAATCCCATCTCTTGTTGTCTTATGTCTCCTGATGATTAGATCACACCATATTGAGTCACAACAATAGCAAGCGCAAAGAGACCATTCCTCTAGACCCCAGTCTCTCACTGCCTGGTCATTGCCCCACCCCATCCCTCCCCTTTAATCACAGACAAAAAAAACTGCCGCTAAACAGCCTCCCCCGTCCATCGGCTCAAGGCAGGCATCCACTCACTACTCTGAGCATACACTGGTGTGAGAAAACATACCTAGCCAACAATCAGCAAAGTTGGCCCTTTCAAGGTGACAGAAAGTCATGCAGGCTGCACTACAGTAAAAACCTCAACCACGTCGAATACCCAGTGGCACCTATTAAAGGCAACGAACCCTTTTCCTAACCCACAGTACAGTGCAGTGCATCCGTCCTCAGCAGTCAGAGCGGAAACCACTGAAATTTGTATTCAGATGCTACAACAACATCTGGCAGATCCTGCAATCGAGGTACAACAGTCCCCTGAACCACTACTCCACTGACCCCACCGCTCTGTTCTGCGCTCGCACAAAAACAAAGGTCACGCATGTTCCAGGCACCTTCAACTTTCCTACACCACCAAATGGCCTTCCTCCCTAGGTTAGGGTTTAGCTAACCTCCTAGACCCTAAACCCTAAACTAGCCTGCCTCCCTGATCAGTGCCATGAGGCCAGGCAGATGGTGACCACCCACCACACCAATGGGCGGGGTAAGGTATCGGGGTGACGGCCACGATCACCAGTCCCGGTGCCTTGAGAAGCAGAAGCGCACATATCATCTCCTTCCCAGGTAGGTAGCAGGAACAAGGGACCATTACCCCTTAGCTAGACCAACCTAGGACCTGCCATGCCAGACCCCCTTTGGATCCTATGCACATGCCTTGTACGGTATGCGACCAGCAGATTGTTGCTTGCAAGAGCCGAGCACAATGCTGCACCCACCTGGGGAAGGTAGCAATGGCATCTTACCCACCCTTAACAACTGCCCCAGTAGGTGGCAGCATTGCACCCAGCACCCTCACAATGCACTAGCTGCTGCCTGCCGTCTATGCAAACCACAAAGGCCACCTAAGCCACTACTGCTGGTCCCTCCCCAGCCACCTCCTAAGGAGCCACTCAAATAAACCCTAAAGCCTAAAACTTAAACCCTAGCCAAGACAAGTAGCACATTACCCAGGCTGGCAGCGGGACCTGTATAGCTACCTGGGCACCCATTCGTATTTGACAACACCAGGGGGCATTCTAAGGTACACTCAGGTTATACAACATACCAATGCCTCCCGATGTACAACAAGCGTTTTTTTGCCAACAATGCACGTGAGCAGCCAGAAGCAGACATAAAAATGATGCTTATATCTGCTTTTAGTTGCTCACAGCATGAGGCCGCCAACCGCTACACACAGTCATGCTCTCATGCTGACAGGGATTTTAACATTGGAAACTATTTGTCCTTGTGCACCCAAATAGCACAATGTGGTACCCACATGCCAACATACAGCTGGGTCCAGCTACCTCCTCCATTTTCCCTTAGGTAGGCATGCCATGGGCAGGCAACTTTTACCCCCAGTGGGCAGCCAACTTTCACCCCCCCCCCCCCCCATCCTCCTTAACAAGTATCTGACACAATTGCAGCTCCATGCAAGGGTGGGGGGCACAATGAAGCACCCACCTGGAAGGAAGCGCAGCTGGATCATCACCATCAGGTAGGTGGCAGCATTGCACCCACACAGCCCCGTCACAGTGCCACTAGATGCTTACCAGATCACTTGGGCATGCGTACCCCATAAAGGGGGTCAGGTGAATTCCAGGTACCTTTTAAAACCTTCCTAGACCACCCGCTGATGGCCTGCGTCCTCGGCCACTAGTCCACTCACCAGATCTTGCATATGCAGGTCCTAAAGCCCTTGCAGCTGAGCTGCGCCCCATGGATTACTAACTCCAGCGACAAGCACCACCCAATCGAGAATTAACCACCCCTCTGCAGAGCCCCCACAGTCATGCAGTCTACCTGTACTGAGTAGGTTCTTGACGGCAGACATCTGGCCTTAGGCAGTCTAGATTGGGCGGGCGCACTGGCTAGACACAGTGATGTACCCCAAGTGGGGAGTGGCACAGCTGGATCCACCCCCCTCCATCCCTTCACCCCAAGTATGTAGCATGATCAGGGCACCACTAACAGCCCTCAACTAGACGACATGACTAAACACAACCCTAGACCCCACATACAGTATACTAGGTACATAGTGCCCAGCTGCAGTTGCAGGCAGGGGCCAAGGCACGATGCTGCAACAACCTGGGAGAAGTTACAAGTGGATTTTGATCCAGTTGTGACTCCCACCAGGTAGGTGGCAGCATTGCATCCCATCAGCACCCTCACAGTGCATAGCTGCTACTGCCTCAGCTGCCAGCAGCACACAGGAAGACATCTCCTGCTTTTGCTGGTCAATGACCGCCCAGTCTCATGACAGACCCCCAAATCAAGCGGCAGACAATGGGACCACTATTAAAGCCAGGAACTCGTCTTCTACCTGGATGACCATAAACGCTGCTGTCTTAAGATACCAGCGAGCGTCACCTTGGATTAAATAGACAGGCTCAAGGCATCCGAGTCCCCTTGGAGCAGATGAAGTTTTGAAATGCAGGGCCAGCTGCAAACAACCACAATTGTCCACAGTTAAGGGCCTGCCAAGACATAAACGATAAACGGCCCTGGCCTAGTGTCCCTGGTGCCCTGCTACCATACCTAGTACCTGAGATGGAGGAAGAAAGGGATTGATTGACACGTATTGAGGACAGACTGAACAGCTGGTATTTAACCCTTTCCACTTTTCATCCCAGATCACAAACAGCATGAGTAGGGCACCACTCGCGCCAGACTACCATCAAATCAGACTGCGTGACCCACCACACCGGTCAAACACCTCATAATATACTACCAGGTAATATCCAGCATCTGACAAAGCTGCAGTTGCAGGCAGGGGCACAATGCTGCACCAACCTGGGGAAAGTTACAACTGGATCTTGATCCACTTGCGACTTTCACCGCAGGTAGGTGGCAGCATTGCACCCAGGGAGCACACTCACAGTGCAGAGCTGCTGCCTGCCCGCTGACACACACTGGGCAGAGATACATAGAGAGAGAGAGAGAGAGAACTACGCAGAGAAGGGGGGAAATCCCTTCGTGCACACTCGGGCATAAGCAGTTAATCATCGCTGGTCGATGGACGTCCACTTCCTGACTACAGACTACGGGTTCAAGTGACGCGGCACTGCTGGACTCTTATACATCAAAAAACACCAACCATCCACTCTATACATGCATGGCCACCGAACATTGCTGGGCTACGACAGACTGCATCACTTTCACTTAGACAGGTAGGATGAGGGCACCTGACGCCCTGGGAATAGGGGAATGAAATGCAGACAGCGAGACCTGTAAAGCTGTAAAGCCAAAAGCAGACATCAATTCCACCTGCGGGCCCAGCTTTCAAAAGCGCCAAACTAAAACTTGCTGGGGGCTTACCAAGAGGTCCGGAACCGAGGCATTGGCGCGGCCCCAGGTATTTTTGATCATACCCTGCCCCCTAACCATCCCAAGGTTGCAGGTTGCAGGCTGAGCAGCTTGTAAACGCATATGCATTGTGTTTGCTAACACTCCCAAGCAAGCAACCAGCCCAGTGGCAGCATCAATGTTGCTCTCTGTATGTAACTAACATAGTATATGGCAAGGCCGTGCTCGCTGCCATAGTCAGTGTATCTTCAAGGGGCTATCAATCCAAAACACCCAAACAATCAGAGAAGCAGCTGTTGCACTGTAGGACAGCAGCGCCGGCAGGATCTTTAAGGGAAAAACATTGGACCAGTATGTGTTGGCCAGGTGTCACAAATGCAGTGCATATTAATGATGCATAGCCGCCGACTAAAAAGACCCAAAGCCCGCTGCTGCCACATAACACCCAGCCCCAGACTTGATCCCTATTTATAGGAATTTCCCACCTCACTTGTCGCGGTGCCATCTGTAGTGCCTCCTCAGCCCCAAGCCTTGTCCATCAAGGGTGCTCAAACACCACTTGCACAAGTCCAGCTATAGCAACCCAAACAACAACCCCGGGCCCCTGCTTGGTCTTTCAACAACCAAAATGAACCCTGTGATGACCCATCTGCTTCACCGTGGAATTATACTTATTCACGCAAGTAATATATACATGTATCCCAGGGGAGATACTGAGGGTCACAGTATATGTAATCAACAAAAGCTGCACCGCAGTCCCAACACCCACTTGTTAGGAGGTACTTTATGCCCCCAACAAGGCAGCATATACATACGTGCTACAACATAATCTGACACCCCCCTCCAGTTTACCTTCCACAAAACCAAGCCACACAACCTTCAATCCCTCGCACTTTACACCAACCCTAAACCCCCGCAAAGCTGGGACCCTCCTAGACCACCTCATGCTGCCCTGTTTCCCTGAGCACCTCGGCTAAAGACCTAACTTCAGCCACGACAGCATGCACAACCATAGGCTTCATTTTCTCCTTTGTGTTGGAGCCCAGTCAAGCTACTGAAGCCCAGCCCAGTGTCCATTTACAGCCTTGCGGCCGTATCTTGGTGGTTACTTGATCGTGCTCAATAGACTAACTCGCCCCCATACTTGCCTAGCTCTCCTCCTTTCTCTTTCTCAATTCTTTTTCCTCTGACGGGAATAAGCCTGTCGTCCTAGACGGCCAGATCTCTCAAGTGGCTCGCCCAGCAGCAGAGGCACATGCACCGTGGAAACCCCAGATGTTGATCCTAAACCCTAAACCCTAACTGCCTCTCCTGGTCGGACTCCCCAAGCTGCGACCCTCCTAGACCAGCTGATGCCCTGCCTCCCTGAGCACCTGTTCCAGCCCCATGTCATGCTTATGAAGCTGATAAAACCCTCTCAGCTGCTCCTGGGGCCTGTGAGGCAACAACTCCTGCAGCACCACCCAATCCGCACCAGACTCACGCAAACCATCAGTGAAGATCACAACCTCTTCCTCAGTCCAGTGAGAAGAGCGGGTGCCACTACGACGGGGGCCCAGTGCTGCTCCACCTGCCCTTGCTGCTGCTGCTGCTGCTCCAGACCTTTGGGATTTGGAGGGTGTAGGTGGAGTGCGGCCAGGGTGGTACACAGCAGCAGAAGGAGCACCAGAAGCAGTAGGGTGTTGCTGCTGCTTCTGCAAAGCCTTGCTGGCTAATGGCATAGAGTGCACGATTACCTTCCTGCTTTTACTGCTATTGTGGTTCATGCTGTTATAGCTGCCACCAGGCCTAGGCCCTACGTTGCCACCAGCACCACCAGCAGCAGCAGCAAGAGGAAGAGAAGGAGCCGGATACCTTTGAGATGCAAGTACTTCATGCTGCCTCTCTCTCTTCTGCTGCTGCTGCTGTCGTGTGTGCTGGTGGTGATAGCAACCTTCATGTGCTTCCTCCTGCTGCTGCTGCTCCCTTTGCATCTCCAGGTGCTGTTGCTGCGGTTGGTAAGGTGGCCCCTGCCCCTGTTCGTGCTGCTGCTGCTGCTTCCCCTGGTGCTGTTGTTGCTGCTGCATGTGTTCCTGCCATGCCCCTTGCCCTCCCTCTGCTCCAGGTGATCCACCACCCAACACAAACGCACCCAAAGGACCAGCAGCAGCAGCGTTACCAGCAACATCCACCAGCAGACCTTCTTGATCCTCGTCCTCTTCACTCTCTCTCTGCTGCTGCTGCTGCTGCTGCTGCTGTTGATATTGAAGTACGAACTGCTGCTGCATGTGCTGCTCTTCCTGATGCAGCTTTGCATCTTCTTGCTGCTGCCGCAGCCAGTGGTGCTGGAAATGGCGGTCAGCACAATGCTGTTGCCGCTCCTCCTCATGCTGCTGTTGCTGCTGGTGGTTAGTACCATAGTGGAGGCTGTACTCAAGCTGCTGCTGCTGCTGGTAGCGATTGTGATGGGAATGGTATTCTTGAAGCTGCTCCCTATGGCTGCCCTGCCCCAAAAGGCCTACTTGCTGCTGCTGAGACTGCAGCTGTACCTGCTGTGCCCCTGTGAGCTCCACACCCACCCTCTGACGGGCAACAGCAACACACCTAAGCCCCCCATTCCGCTGCACCTCACTTCCACCACCCTCTCTCTTTTCCTTAGAATTCAACCCCGTTCTCTGAAACCCGTGCTGTGGTCTCTGCTGCTGGTATTGCTCCTGCTGCTGTGGTTGCGGCTTGTGCCCATGCTGCTGCTGCTCCTGCTGCTGCTGCTGCTGCTGCTGCTGTTCCCTGTGGGAAGCCCCTTGCTGAAACCCACGCTGCTGCTTCTGCTGCTGCTCCCCTTGCTGCCCCTCCCTATGTGTTACAACGTACTTGCTTCCACTGCTAACACCCAGCTTCAACATCTTGTGCTGGTGCTGATGATGTGCATGCTCTGAACACTTGCGTTTCACACCCACTACTCCTCTACTACTACCACCACGACTAGCAGCAGCAGCACCAGGCCTTGTCCCAGATCCCTTCCCTAGGCCAGACCCACTCCAAGATTTCTTGCCAGCAGCTTTAGGAACAGCGGGCAGTGGACGAATCAACCCAGGGGGAACACCACCACCACCACCACCAGCAGCAGCAGCAGGAGCCACAGCAGTAGCTGCAGTAGCAATGGAAGTACTCCTAACAGCCACTGCATTTCTACCACCACCTGTGCGCAGCTGGGCTGCAGCAGAGCTACTAGCTGACACTTGCGTACTTTTCCCTGCAGGAACCATGCCGGGCTTCCTCTTGATCCCCTGCACTGCTCCTCCCTCTGGTCCTGCAGCTGCTCTCGCTGCTGTGGTTGCTGCTGCTGTTGCATCAGCTATTGGTGAAGAGAGTGACTCATGCCTGCCACCTCCCCTCATGCCATTCAAGGCCATCATGCCCAGAGGTTGACCCTCCTCACTCTTCCTTGCTGCCGCTGCTTTACCTGCATCTTTTCTCGCCCGCCCCCCTTCAGCTGCTACTCCTGCTGCTCCCTTTACAGTTAGTGACACACTCCTGCTAGTGGTGGCCTTACTTCCATCCCCACCACTGCTGCTCCTGCTTTGACCACCTAACCCTGCTGCTGCCCCTCCTGCTCCTGCCGCTGCTGCTGCTGCACCCGCTCCTCCTCCTGCTGCTCCTTCCCATGCTCCTCCTCCTGCTTCCGCTGCTCCTTCCCCCCCTCCTCCTGCTTCTGCTGCTCCTTCCCCCCCTCCTTCTGCTGTTCGTTCAGGTGAAGCAAACACCTGACTGACCAGCTCTCTGGGCTCCACGAAACCCTTAGCAGGGGTCTTCACCTTAGCAGGGATCTTCACCTTATGCCCTGTAGCCAAACTAACATCGTTACCTTGTACTGCAAAGGCAGAGGTACCATAGCTGTAACCCTTACTACCCCTGCTAGCAGCCTTCCCCTTGGCTGCAGCATGACGTTTGGGAGCAGCAGTTGCCATGGCATTTGCTGCTGCTGCTGCACTTTGGCTTACACCCACCCCTTCCTCTGCTGCTGCTGCTTGCTGCTGCCCCTCCTTCCTTGACCCCTTAGTCAGCCTCAACTTCAACTTGAGACCACGGCCTGATGACCTCCTTCCCTCTACCCCACATCCCCCTGCTTTTGCCGCTGTAGCTGCCTCACTGAACCCAGCCCGACTGTGCTGCCTACTTACGTCTCTCCCCCTTCCTCCACCAGCCCCACGTCCTTCAGCACCAATCAAAGCAGGAGCTGCAGGATGAGTCCATCCATTGCTCTCAGCTACAGCAGCACCATCCATCTGCATACCCAGGTCCCCAGCAGCACCAGCAGCACCAGGAGCTGCAGGCGCAGCAGTCCTTGGTCCACTACTACTACTACCACCTGCTGCTGCCACCCTCCATGCTTCCTCCAGCACCTTCCTCCACCTCCTGAGTAACCCCCTGGCTGACTGCTGTACAGCTGAACTAAGTGAAAGATGAGGAACAGCTCCAGTTGGACCATGAGCAGCAGCCCCACCCCTACCACCTGACACTTTACCAGCATCAGGCACCACATCAATGAAAGCTGGACCACATCCACCATCAGCACCACAATCACTACCACCATTCCTCCCCCAATTAGCAGCAGCTCCAGCCCCGCTGTCGTTTCTCTCATGCTGCTGCGGCCTTTCATGACACCCCTGCTGCTGCCTTACCACATCACTTCCTGCTAACTCCTGTAACTCCACGCCACCACCACCACCACCATCACCATCATTAGCAGCAGCACTACCACCACCGCGTCCCCCAAGAGCAGCAGCAGCAGCACTGCCCTGGTCCCCCTGGCCCTGTCGTCCCCCAAGAGCAGCAGCAGCAGCAGCAGCAGCACTGCCCTGGTCCCCCTGGCCCTGTCGTCCCCCAAGAGCAGCAGCAGCAGCAGCAGCACTGCCCTGGTCCCCCTGGCCCTGTCGTCCCCCAAGAGCAGCAGCAGCAGCAGCACTGCCCTGGTCCCCCTGGCCCTGTCGTCCCCCAAGAGCAGCAGCAGCAGCAGCAGCACTGCCCTGGTCCCCCTGGCCCTGTCGTCCCACGGCCCCTCCTGCTGACTGCTGCACCATCCTACAACCAGAACCACCACTACCACCAGCAGCAGCAGCAGCAGGAGCAACCCCATGTCCCCCACCTTCCCCTCCCCCAGCTGCTAGCTGCTGCACCATTCTTCCGATCTGGCTCACCAGCAGCTGCAGTGGACCCACAGGTGTTCCCGCCAGCAGCTGTAGCATCATGAGCTGCAGCCCCTCATCTCCCACTGCTACAGCATGATGTAAGGCACACTGGTACTGCTGCAACTCAGACAGGGGACAACCGCTACTAAACCCTGCTTCAAGCCTCTCTTCTGCTGGTACTGCTGCAGCTGCTGTTGTTGCTGCTGCTGCTACTGCTGCTGACGTTGCCGCTGTTGCCGCTACTGCTGCTAACGGTGCTTGTGCTACTGCTGCTGACGGTGCTGCTGCTATTGCTGGAGTAGTAGATGTGTGCCCCGCCCACCTCCCAGGTATAACAGGGGGTGAAGACAGCTGCAAGGGTTTAGCAACAGCAGCAAGGGGAATTCCTCGGAGGAGCGGCTGCGGGACATGCTGCTTGGACCCACCACCTGCTGCTGCTGCTGCTGCTGCCTCTGTAAGTTGATGTTTTACACTGCCCCTTGCTGCTGCTGCTGCTTCTCGTCCCCAAGGCGTTGACACTTCCCCAAAGTCATATCTTCCACCACCACCGGACACTGCATCCAGAGATGATGTGCTGACTGAGGTAGAAGTGGTGTAACTAGTGACACTGGTGCCTATGTGGTGGGGGTGCTGCCCTCTCAGATGCTGCTGTTTTCCCTGCTGCTGCTGCTGCTGCTGCTGCTGTTCCTGCTGCTGATGTTCCCGCTGCTGCTGTTCCTGCTGCTGCTGCTGCTGCCATGGGACCCCTGCAGCCCTATGAGCATGAGGTGACAGGATGACATGGCCTTCAAGAATGGGAGGAGAAGCAGCAGCAGCAGGACCAGCAGGACTAAGATATGCTGTCAAGCTATCACCACTTTTCCACTGCTGGGAGCTCAGTCCCATATGCTGCTGCTGGCCTTGCGCTGCTGCTGTGGCTCCTGCTGCTTCTGGTGGGTGATTCCAGACTGCTGCTGCTGCTGCTGCCCAGTTTTTGTCATCTAGTTGTATCAGTTGATGTTGGTGGTGCTGTTGGACCTTCTGCTGGTCTGCATCTGGCTGCACCAAAGCCAATGAAGGCATGCACCTGCCACCAGGGAGAGCGGAGGGGGGTGAAGTAACATAACAGGCAAACGTTAGGCTACAGCAGCTCTTTCCAGCAGCTCTTTGCAGCAAGGAACCACCCACAGAGGGCACAATAAGTTCTAAGGGGCCTTTACAAACCAAACAAAGTGCACCATAACATCCGGAATGTATTTATTATCCCAGTGCATGGCTTGAGGTACAGAAGGACATGACAATCAAGGCAAGGTAAAACTAAACAAGGGGATACGCAGAGCTGCAACGTGGAGTTTGAATGAGATAGCAGGGTAGCGACTAATCTCTGCACAGAGTAAGTTCAATAAGTCGGGCCTGATATGATTCTCCCCCTCATTCTGTAACACTTTCAATTGACATAGTAACTATGGAGTAGGGAGGAAAAGAGGGGCGGACGGTTTTCAGGTTGGGGGAATGAGGAACAGGTATCAAATCTGGGGAAGCTCATGAGGGGCACAAGCGGAGAGACTATGAGTGGGGAGGCCAGGGAGACAAGAGAGGCATGGATCAGTCTTGCTGGTTACCAAGCTGCTAGCAGTGTGCATATACTCTGAAGGGTCATGGTTAAGGGTATAAACGAACAAACAGACAAAGAGTTTAAACTGTGGCTATAATAAATGCAGCTAGGGCAGCTAGGTAAAAGCTCCTGGTCCTGCTCAATGTCCTTGCCCCATAAGCCTTGACCCCCACCCATCCTTCACCCGTACATTACAACCACCGTAAACCCTTCATCCAACTTTGTACCACCAGCAGAAGCATCCAGGGTATTAGCTGCCACCCCCAACACCCCTCCCTCCTCTTCATCTCTAACTGTAGCTGCTGCTACTGCTCCTTCCCCTACTCCTGCTCCTTCTACTGCTCTTTCTGTACACAATGGTGATGATTGTGGTGGTGACGGTGATTGCTGTAGTTCACCCATTTCCTGCCGCTGCTGCTGCTGCTGCTGCTGTAGTGCTTCAGGTCCGTCACTAGCAGCTGCTACACCCTGCTCAGTTAGCAAGCACAGCCACAAGCTGCTACTGCCACCACCACTAGTACTGTTGCCACCAGCAGCAGCAGCAGTTGGAGACATGGGCCTCATCAGAGGAGATCCTTCACCTCCATCACTACCACTAGCAGCAGCAGCAGGAGAAGGGGATGCGAAGCCTGTTGCTGCTCCATTTCCGTCTTGCTGCTGCTCCTTTTGCTGCTGCTGTATGCCCTGCTCAACACATATGCGCTTACGTGGCCGTCCTATATGTTCTTCATGCCCCCGAGCCTGTTCCTGCTCCCACTGCTGCTGCTCCTGAGGCTGCTCGTGTTGCTGCTGCTGCTGCTCCTGCTGCCATTGTCCCCCAAGCAGATGCTGCTGCAGATGTTGTTTCCGCGCTTCAACTAAACCCTGCAAATGATACTGCTGCTGCACCAGACCCCAGGTCAATGGCAGTAGCACAGACTGGCCAATGCTGCTGCTGCTGACCTTGCTGCTGCCATTGCTCTGCAGACTGCGATGTATTTGTCTTATGCTGATTATCCTTGGTGATGCAGCAGCCAGCAGGACATAAGGTGAGGCATCTTCTTCAACCTCACCTGCGGAACAAGGTGGATACGTGAAACAAGTCCATGTTGTTTACTTGGCGGCAGGTGAGTGGCATTGATACCTAACTTAAGGCACGCAAACATAATCCTTCCAATATGCACAGGAAGAGTGGATGCACTCATGAATACGCGGAGAACATGAGACATTTCCCAAGCTCAAGAACAAAACAGCTCCAAAGCAGGGCATCAACTCCATGCACCTGTCACAAGAAGGCAAGAGCCACAGACCAGGGCATGGACAACTCATGTGTGTCTGCTGCAAGAAGTCAGGCGTTTCGGTTTCAGGTCATTTTTTGCCTGTGTTGCTTCAAGCTATGGCCAGCCCATAGCCTCTACATCAAGCAATCAACAGTGGGTTTGACGACACGGCGCTTGACAGACATGTTGCGACTCGCAATCAACATGCGCCACTGCCATTTTTACAGCTTCCCTCCACTCCAGCCCCGCCAGGCACGCAACATGCCAACACCGACACACTCAGTATTGCACACAGCCTTGCCACAATGTGCAAGAACCAATAATCGCATAAGCCTACTGCTGGTAAGCTTTGCAACCAGCAGGCTTAATGACATACCCCAAACCGCCACGCAGCAGGAGCCAAGTTGCCAGCTTGCAATGAGTTATCACTATTTTTCATTGCCATCCCTGTTTTGAAACATAAGTAACCCAAGCCTTAAACCATACCCCCTAAACCCTAACCAGTTGCACGGCCTCACCTCCAGACAGGTCTCTGTTTAATCCTGGGGTGTGGGGGGTGAAGGTCATCGGTACCTCCACGCCATCAGGGGACATATTAGCCCGGCTGGGAGTTGCTGCATCAGCAGCCTGCTCCAAACGAACCAACTGCTGCTGCTGCTGCTCAACCACTTGTGTCTGTTGCTGCTCCCGTTGCAACATATTTCTCCCATCTTGCTGCTGATCCTGCTGCTGCTGCTGCTGCTGCTGACCTTCACGCAGCTGCAACTGCTGCAGGTGGTGGATTTGACTCTGTAACAATACCTCCTGCTGCCGCTCCTGCTGGTTGCCTGCTCTTGGCCCCTGCTGTGATGTATGCTGCTGTACTGCACCAGGCATGAGGGCTTGGAGGAGGCATGCAGGGTTTGCAGAAGTTGGAGAGGAATAGAACGGAGCCACTAAACCTCCGCAGCTGTTGCTGAAGTACTTAAACTGCTGTCAGCTGCACATTGCTCCAAAGGGTCTAACCTGCGGCAGGAGAACGCACAACATAGGCGCTTTGATTCTTATGAAGGCACCGTAATCCTGGTATTAGGCTGCAACAGTTGGTCTTGTGAAAGGACCCGTGAAGGACAAGCCTATGTGAAGCTCGCCGCGGCAATGGCATGCTTTTCGTATCTAGGTCAACGACCTTCAAAACAGGGAGCTGACTGCTCATAAACAGGAACTGTTATAAGCCAGTGTTCGCACCTGCTGAGGTCTAAGCTTCAAGCCCGCAGACAATTCGCTCGGCTGCTATATGCAAAATGAGAACTTCCATGGGAACTGCCTGAACTGATTCAGGCCTTTGAACGCAGACAGGGTTGCAGATGTATTCTGGGAGCCAGCTACATTTCCCTTATCGTATGTCTATCATATGATTATGTCTTATCGCAACGCACCCGGGGAGCGAACAACCAAGGGAGCACGATCACGGACGTTCCGGAACAGCTTTGGGCACAGACTATGCAGTAATTTACGCTACTGTTGCTGACGTACCACTGCCTGAAGCGGTGCCCGCGAACACTGCGCGGGATCATCAGGCGAGCGTGTTTAGTGCAAGCCCTGACGTCACGCCCTGGAAGTACCTCGGACTTGGTTTCGCCCGGAAGTGTGCAGCCTTCCAAGACAAGATCTCATATAATCAGGCTCATGTACCGGCAGAAACAATATAATGAGGCTCATGTACCACATGCATGTTCACATCCATGAATTAGCATGCTTGTACGGATCAATAGCCAACAGGGGATCGCTGCCAGGGCTCCCGATGCCATTGCTTGCCAGGAGGCACGCAGAGGCAAAGAGAGACGGGGTTCTTGAGGTATATCCGGGCTCAAGACGAAGTGCATTATCAGGTGCGCTCTTGGCTAGCAGTTTTTGGCATCCAGGGAGAGCGGACGGGTTAGTCAGCTCGAGCACTACCCGCAATGCCATCGAGACTATACGGCAGTGAACGCATCGTGCACTTTCCTTGCCACAAACATTCTGCAGCTTCTTGCAATTGGCACGGCTGGAGCTTCCTCATACTGAGTGCAGCCCTGCATGCGGGATAATCACGCCCAGACGACGACAAGTCTAGCCTTTCGGATTCCTGCTTCCTGAAATTACCACAGTCCGCCCCACAGTACATCATGGCCCCTCAAAGGGGGCACCCGTACGGAGCAGAAATACTGGAACCTGGTCCATCAGAAGTAACTGTCTCAGCAATATCACCTCTTGGTCCAGAAGAAAAGGTATCAAAAATGCGACCTTGCCAATTGAATGCCAACAGCCAACAGCACTGCATGACAGACCCCTGCTTTTATTGCCGCACTCTCCCATGCTTTGATTACCGTTCTATTGTTTCTTTGCACCGCATTTGCTTTTTTGCATTTCATTTGCAGCATAGTTACTCTGGCAGTGGCCTCACTAGTCTATGCATGCACGTGTATTTATTCGCATCGGTACTATTCTGTATGCAGCTCCTTTTGTAAATTCTAGAGCAGCTCTTGTTCCTGGCAGCACACAGCACGCTTACTAGTAGGCACAGTCTATCTCGGCAAGCATGCTGCTTCACCCCAGCACCCGCAGGTGGTCACCCTAGCAGCTCGACGCGCAACCGTGCAGGAACCGGGTCTGCCTACTCGCTGGTCATTTGGCTGGCCATATGGAGGACAGCAGAACGCCTGCATTTAGCACCAACCCTGTTCTGTTGTCAGGACGTCGAGCAGTAGTGACACCGGTGCCGAAGAGGGCCGACTGCGAGGAAGACTGTGCCCTATAGGGCATCCCATGCTGCGCTTAGGGCGTCTATGTGACCGCCTCAGTCAGTACCACAAGTTCAGCGCCTAGCAGAGGGGCAGCGGGTGCGGAAGGAGCGGAGGCTGCGATGGGCACTCGCTTCCGACCCGTTTTCCCGAAATAACTCTTGCCAGCAAGCCTTTCTTTGCCTGGCATCCAGCCTGCAGCTTTATTATGTGTTTCCTGACGGCACTGCGTTTCGGCCCACAGACTTTACGCTGCCTTTACAGAAGTGCCTCCTGGCGATGCAGGGAGCGGACTTGGCGAAATAACTCCTGCCAGCAAGCATCTCTTACCTTGGGACGCTGCAAGCGTGTTCTTCATGACCATCCCGATAGCAGAGCGTTCCGGCCCAGAGGCATTGCTCAGTATTTGGGCATAATCGAGTGAGTGCCTGTGCAGTCGCTCCTGACTGGTTTTCGCGAAATAACTCTTGCCAGCCTGCATTCCTTGTCCTAGTTCTTTGCGTGACTGTCTGTTATGAGCATCCTGACAGAACAGCGTTCCGGCCCACAGGCTTTGCTCAGTCTTTGGGCTTTACCCAAGTGAGTGAAAGGCAGGCGACATCTGTATGTACACAGCAGCAAACTCTGATAGCCTGTCACAACACTAACACTTCCCATACCACCAAACTCCAGAACCATGGCGTTAAGAACGGAGCTACAATTGGTTACAGTAGGTTCTGGTTGTATGCAGTCAGTATGGTGTTCCCAATTGCCGAGGGAACATGCAGCGGACAGAGTATGTTTATTGGCTACTACTATACTGGATGAGTATCATGTCCTGTTTGAATGCCCCACATATCACCACATTCGGTTGAAGTATGAGGAAGCATTGTTCTCAAATTTTGGAGGAGTGTCCCGGGCTGCTCGGTCTATGCGGCCCTCTGGGAAGGTCAGTGCTTTCATGAACCAGAACCCCAGGAAGGTTGCTGCCTTTGTATCAGAATGCCTAGACTATAGGCGCTTTGAAGCATCAGACCTTCTACCTTATGCAACTAGGGAGACACTAGAGGAGCTAGGTCTGGTTGGTTATCAAATTGATACGTTTTCGTCTGACTATGATGATTATATTGATGAGTCTGGCATGGTGTATGATGCCCATGGAGCCTAGTTTGGCTCCGTTACGGGCGCCCCCTTTGTGGGGCCACTTTGTAATCTGTAATCTGTATGTTTATTGGCTACTAGCTGATCATCCTGCATGCTGCAGTTGGCTGGAGGTTGATACAGGTATTAATCAAAGCATTGCTGCCATCCCAGCTGCACAGCAGTCCACACTCAAGGCAACAGAGAGTGGCACATAGCCATATGATGTGCTGGCATTCTCCTCCCCACTTGATGAGTGCTGCTGCAGCCACAATGTATGAGCAAATAATCAGCAGAAACAACAGAGATGCTACTAAGCTGGTTCCAACTGTCTTTAACCAGTGGAAGAGCCACTTACAGACTCCAAGCCGGGTGCTCGCCATGAGTACCAGATTACCCAATTGGTCCTGTCAAAGCGGAACACCGATGGCGGCAGTGCCACCCAAAAGGAGCCAACTTTGGATCCTCCAAAAGTGTACTCCAAGTTCCTGTCCACGAGTCCCACACTGGCTGCCACCAGCCCTCCCTTGTAGGCAGTGTATGTCAGGCCAGCCCAGTTCGACTGGCCACGTGCTAACCAGTTGACCCAGTCAACAGCAAGCCAAAGAGAACAAGAGAGACCACTGCACAGCCCTCCGGGACATTATAACAACAACAACAAACATTTAAGGTGTGGCAACCGCAAAGGGCTGCTAGGTCGAAACGACCAAACACACCATCGGATGGATCTAAACACAATGGCTTCCAGACCACCAACCAAGCAGTACATACTGCTTGGTGGTTATAAGTAGCACATGACATGACACATACCTTCAAGCAACAACCAAAGGGATCATGCAATCACATAATTGTCTGCTTCACACATACTCAAGACATCAGCAGCGGAACCTGGTGCCCCTTCCCCATCAACTCATAGCCATGCATCAAGTAGTCTGATGCATTCTCCTTCGATCTCATTCAAGAGCTTACACCACCTTAGCATCTTTCCAATTGGATGTGGGTGGAAACAGAAGGTCGCGCGCCTCATGTTCAGCAGCAACAAATGTTTTTTGCTTTACCATGCACATGCTGCTAGCAACAATGAACAAGGGGACAGATATCACATGCATTCTCATCCAGTGCGCATCTTGCTCCACAATTCTTAGGTGTATCTCCCTAGTCCCCCAGTGATGTATACATAGCAAGACTGTAGACAAACAGACTAGACACACAACATGAGGAACACAAATCTACCTGCCAGCCTGATGAGCGACTCAAACCTATCACAAACAATCTACTTAACATGAGGTAGCATAGCAGTAGTCCATCCCCAAAAACCTATTGTACAGTGACTCCCCACAAGTTCAAGCCAGACAAGCTTCTTTCCCGGGTGCAAGGCAACAAGTTAAGCAGGTGCACCTCCCTCTTGGAGATAATCAACAGTGAGTTTGCCAGCCTGCACTCGCCCCCAGAGCATGCATACTAGGAAAGGGAACTGTTCACACGCAGACACACATAGCAGCTCCGATCCAGATGCAACTTTTGAGATAGCTGCTGCTTTCAGATCACAGACTATCCCTGCTGATGCATATTGCAACTTGCAGGTCCCAGCACTTGCACAATACATACATGCTGCATTCCAGAGCAGACATCTTGCTGGGCTGCCAGAACACACATGCTATCCAGGTTGCATCCCAACCCGTGTACCCTGGTATTCAATATGCATATTGCACCAAGCATGGCATGCACCTGACCCCATGTTGCTTGTCTTCAGGTTCTCAAGCAAGAACCCTAACAGAGCCCATAGCCACACTTATATGGGCTGCTGGGAAAGATCCGCCTCTTATCATCACTTCTTCTTGACCACAACGAAGGTTGCAGCAGCAACAACAGCTACGATGGCAGCAGCTGCGATCCACTTGCCCTTCTCTCCCAAGGGGCAGGGGCCAGACATGTTGCACCAGGAGCACTTCCCCTTGCTGTCAGAACTTGCAGCCTGCAGCAGACCCAAATGTCAGCTGTTGGGAACGATATGACGTAGCTGCCTTAGGCGGGTGGTCGTCTCCAGGACGGTAACCACAGGAGTTGTCCAAGAGCAACTTACCGCGGGTGAGGCGGGAGCCTCTGGTGTGGGCTTGGGTGCCATTGCAGGATGTCAAGATACAGAGGACAAGACGACCGATACTGAAAGCCTACAGGCTCCTTTGCGTGGAGTCGTTGAATCAGAATGCGTTGGGGAGGCTGCCTACCGCTCAAGATGGAGGGGTCTAACGCGCACAGGCACCAGGACCAAGCTGCCAGCAACAATGCGGGTCACAAGTCGTAGAATAAATGTGTGTGTGTGTGTGTGTCGAAAGCTGCATGTATCAGGGCGCAACGAGGAGATCGCTATTCCTAAACGCCTCCTAGGGTTGTAGTGCTTCTCACCTGGAGTGGGTGACGAGCTATTTGCCGCTCAGGCTAAAATCAACGCAGAATTAAGATTAAGGTTAAGATAAGCAGTCTGTCGGTATTTGGTAACTTTCTCCAAGTGCTCACCTCTGTCAGCGTGCGGACTCTTGTCCGAGTTGCACCATCACTGTCACCGACCGGAAGCGGCTTGCCAAGCAGAAGCAGGATAGATGTTCAGTTGGCATGCATCGGATCATTGCTGTCCGTTTATGTATGCACAGCGAAGCGATATCTTTGAACATTACTGGACTCCGTACAACCAACTTCATCAGCATGTCCTGCTACTCTGCTGGCACAGGGCCCCAACATAGGTGCAGGACTGGCTTGTATCAGCCTCCCATTTGAATGTCATTTTAGCATCACAGTGCGTACTTAATCCGTGTCACCTTCCATGATAATTGTCATTATTGCGAAATCTCATACACATGTTCCCTCAAAGGAACAATTAGTAGACAGCTCTCTTGCAATCACCTATCTTTCCCTTGTCTACAAGGACAGTCAAGCCGTACTGATGGACTCAGCGTGGACCCCGAGCCCCAGAGTAGACAGCCACACTTTACCAAGCACTGTCTGGACAGTGTGTGTGTTTGCCTGCGAAGGACCTGAGGTGCATTCGACACATTGATTAAGTGTCATTCCTCAGGCCGGCAACATGGGCGAACCCACACTTTGACCCGATCATACCGCGTACGGCATGACCCTTCGAAAACCCCGCCCGCATCGGGGTTCGAACAGTAGCAGACCATACATGAAATACGTTGAACTGAGTATGGTGTCAACAGCACCAGATGTTGCTTAGCAGCACAGCAGCAGGGATAGCAGTGACACTGCCTTGTACTTTGGTGACTGCAAACACGGTGCAGCGGCCACAAAGGACATTGGGATTTTTACATGGCACAGACAATACGGGCAGGACATGACATGCAAGCACAAACCCCCACATGGTCCAAGCAGAGACTATCACAACACCCTGCTTCATACGCCTCTGCACACACACACATAGGAAGTTCCATTATTTCACTGCGTACGTAAATATCCTGGGCACAACTAGGATCCATCCACCGGTCAGAACATAGTAGTATGTGTGCACACTGGACCTCCCTAAGCCCGGCGCATAGCTGCGCTGTTTATACAATTAACTGAGCGGATCATGCTGTAGGATAGAACCCAATAGCAACAACTAGTGGGATGCAGCAGCCTTTCACGACATGATATGGCCGGGACATCAACTTCCAAGGTCCATGCAGAAAACAATACTCAGGTGGTAAAATGTGAATTGTGATAGCTACTATGAGATCCGGCAGCACTTGATTGGCTGATGGGGGAGCAGATCTCCCAGGTTCATCACACACAACTGGCTCAGCACATGAATAAAGATATCAAAACAGAACTTGAACTCTGCAAGAACTCCTGCCAGTACGATTCATTGTCGTACGTGAATGCACAATATGAGACTGCAGCAGCCAATTTATCGTCAACACAGATAGCGGAGGTGCAAGAATTTTTTGCTGCCCCGCACTACTCAATAGTGATGAACCCAGAGCTCAGAACGTACGGTACCAAACAGAACAGGGCCACAAACACTTGCCCTCAGCACACAACCCCAGATAGAAAGAGGGAGGTTGGGAACATGGAGGTTATGTCCCACCTTGCTGTCATGGCTCACGCTGACACTGTCCCCTTCAAGAACCCTTCCTACTTCCTTTCCTGTGACAGACCAAAATCCCTGTGCTTGACTGCTACCTCATCACATCTGACAGCAACTAAGCCCTGGATGGACAACAGACCCCTAGCTCTCCTGGCTCAGTGCTGATACATGCACCCGTGGCCCTCACAGGGAGATCAAACGTTCCTGCTAACCTGTCCATAGCCACTACGTAACGGACCCACTCAAGCAAAGTCAATAGAGCAAAGCTGCTCTGCTGCACTGGCTGTGGTCCACTCACCAATTAATCCAATGACGTCAGCCAATTACTCCCTCCAGCTCTGCTGCCTCCATTCGCACTGCCTGCCACCTCCACATGTCCCATTCACTCCACTTTGCAGCACAACTAGAAACTGCCTTGTCCATTGCAGCCCATGGATGTGGTCTGATGGGCTGAGCAGCAGATTGCTAATAATGCAGTGGCAGCTTGGCTCCTCAGCAGCACGGTAGTGTCAGCAGAATCCTAGACCGTGACCCTTGCTAAGCTGCTGCCCCTGCTGTGGTCCTGGCTCCGTCCAATGTGACAGGTCCTCCCTCCTCCCAGGTCACCCCCAGCTCTGATAGCTTCAGGTGGGAGGTCACATAGTCAGCAAAGAAGGCATCCTGGTCCGCAGCATACTTCTCAGCATATGGCCTGCAACACACAGAGGGAGACAAAGCAACACCAGAGGTCAGAAGCTATGCAATTGGTATATGTGAAGTGCTGTTAACTAAACAGAACACAGTTTTAGATGATGCGACATGGCTGTTATGAGTAGCTTGGTGTGAAGCACTTGTAACTACCAGCCGCCATCTGATATCACCCAGGTTGCCATACAAATGGCTGAACTGGCTGGTATCAGAGTGGGGTGACCAATGATCTGAGAGAGAGCATAAGCAGCGGTCGCTAGACCCGCGCACCCCTCCACCACTTACGACACAGACCCAAATAGGACCCTCCGTGGCATCACCAACAATTATGGACTGCTGAGTGGCATACTAGCATCCCATGTGTTTGTCGTGTCCCAATGCGTGCTCCTACAGCACACAATGAACTGGAACCTGGGCGCCGTAGACTTGCTCGATACAGGAGCGCACCTTATGATGGCCTGAGAGACACCCCCCCATGGGCCCCACAGGCATGGCATATCCAAATGGCACACGGGACAAGACACTAGGAAGGAAGCATTGGTAGCCCCCAGCAGACAAGGGCGTTCAAAAAGGACAGGGCCCTTCAAACCCCACCGAACCATCCCAGACCAGGCCTTGGCCAAAAGGAAGGCCAGCTCTTGTGCTCCTTTCCCGCCCACCTCACATCCCTCCCTGACTAGACAACCCCCTTGCTTCTGCCGCAGAATCGCACACCGCCCAAACTCAAACCACCGACGGGTGTGCGGGAGCAGAACCCCTCAACGGCGTTGAAACATAAGGGTTTAGGGTTTTTGGGTCATTTAAACCTAAACCCTAGTCCTAAACCCTCACCGGCATTGATAAGTAACATATCAACTACGCCAGAAGCCACCTGGTACAAATACCACCATTGGCGGACCTCACCCATAAGTAGAACAATTGGTAACAACAGAAGCAGCGTGCAACCCCTAGCACTATAGGGTTTAGGGCTCACCCATCATCTTGTTCTGGGGGCGGCCAATATGGTCAGGTGCAGACACACACCGTACCAATGAGAGGCATGGAGTAGGGTCTGCACCTTGTTACCAACTATATTGGCTCCCTCCGCATGGGGTGCCCAGATTCAGACACTATCTTACCCAGCGCCATCCAGCATGCACTCAAGCTTCAGGTGATAGATGCATCATTGTGAAAGTGCTGTATATGCACCAGCAGGGTTAAGCGGCTACCACATTGACATGAGCATGCAGCCTGCAGGCGATCATGTAGAGCAATACCCCAGCCAGCGTCAGGAGCCTTGGCAGCACAGGTCATGAAGAGCAGTACCCTTTGGTGGGCAAAGCAGCCCGCCATAACTGATGACTAGCTAGATACAAAGGTAGCCCACGTACACCGGCGGTTATTAGCAATTTGAGCACTCTTCCCATGTGTCCTTATGTTCACACCAACCCATAGCACATGACTATTAGTTCATAGTGCACAAAGAGCCATCTGCTATGGGTTGGTGTGAACATCAAGAATCCTGTGTTTAACCTATCAGAAAGCAACTCGCAAGCTTCATTTTTAATATTGCTACAGCTGCACCTGCTCAGGGCCTGCTAGATCTCACCCCTGCTACTGCCATACATTAGGGCAGCTGCTGGGTCTGGTTGAGACCTACCAAGATGTAACATGCTGCTGCTCTCGAGCATGCATCACCAGGGACAATACCTCACTCGCAATACCTCACACAGACTACTAGGCGGCTCCGCCTACAACCATACCTCATTCCTCAGCCACTATCATTGATTCAAAGCAGACAGAAGATCTGCACAGAACTAGTTGCAAGAGCTTCTCACATGGGAAAGATGACATGACATTGTACCCAACCTTGGCTACCCACACTCAGTGCTAGAAAGACACCACACGGATCAACAGCAGCACCCTGCCTACCACTCATGCATCCCATCTTGTCCTGCCAGGTCCCCATGCAACTCCTAGGTATCCTTTAGACCACTGCCCCATCTAGTACCACATCCTGGGTGTGGAGTAATGCCACCAGGACACTGGCCCCACCCATCATCAGTTAGCACATGCTAGAATGGCTTTATCACCCCAGTGCATTGTCCATGACAATGAGTGCTTGAAATGCTTACCCTTGAGTCCGAAGGATCAAGTGTCATGGAGACTTACATGCTGTAGAGTCACCAGCACTGGTTGATCGTCCCAACTCGAGAATAAACCAGCTACCTACATCCCATTGTTATGTTGCCCTAGGTACTGCTCTGAGCACTCCTCTGAGACTCTAAGCAACATTAACAGTGAGACCAATAAATATTCCGTATAGTTAAAAAGCCAACCAAACTGGCTCAGGCCATGGCCATGATTGACATGAAGAGACCACCCCCGGCTCTAAACCTGAACACGGGCCCTTTAGCAGTTAGAAAGGCCATGGCCACAGTTCACTTTTCGACACAATCCCCAGGTCCTGCTCAAAAGTCTTGTCAGTACAGCTCTTGCTAGTTCCACTACATGTGCAGCATTGCTGGGACACCTTTGAAGGGTAGCTCAGCAGGACGCTCCGCACATGCCGTAGACTGATGAGCACCGCCGCACTAGTGAGGGCTCTGCAAGCAGCTACGGTCTGGCCGGGAGATGACAGAGTACGACAGAGCCTACCAATACATGATCCCTCTTGCTGGGACCCCCCAACTTAGGCGGCAATCATTTTCGGTGTGATAGACTGAACAAGGCTGTGGCACACCAGCCATGATATATATCGTCGTAAGGTCCAATGCTTGCAGGCCTGCTCATATGACAACTACGCTCCATGACCCATAGTGCTCATCCAGAGCAGGCCTGCAACTCAGCAGCCCGTCACCCTACCTGCTGAACATGTCATCACCTCATTTTCTCTAAGGACATACTGATGAACACCCCCAGGTAGCAATAATGATGGGAACAGCAGGATTTGAGTGAGCCTAAGCCTAAAGCTAACAACACTTATCCTGAACCTAGCTCGCATGTACAGCTGCATAGTTTCTACCAACTGCCAGCACCTAGTAACCCCACACCTAGTAACCCAAAGTCCAAGGATAGGATAGGGAGGCAATATGTAAGAAGTTCATATTCACAATTAAACAGATATCTAGACTGGCACCGATCTAAGGACTGCTTTATGGCACGCAGCAGTTCAGCGAATCGGCTTCGAGTGGAGCATACCTGCCTGCTCGGCCATCCCAAGCAAAGGTATGGTTCACTCGATCGATTACTGCCCCATCTACTACCATATGCAAGCAAGTACCCGCATCTTACAAACCGGCCAATCAAGAAGGTCAGTGGTGGCACCCCTCAGTTACTTAGCACAAGTGCCAACGGACATTATTGCAGAGATCATTGCCAGTGTACAGCACTACATCTGCCAGGCCTCCCAGGCAGAGCCGGGGTCTGTGTAGACACTACAATATCAGCCGAGCAATTACTGTGCCATCTATTACCATTTGCAAACAGCCAAGAACTCGGTGGCAACCCCTTGCTCTCTTAGCACACAGACCACCAAAGATGGGATGTTGGCTACTGGAACAAGGGGGTCCAACCCTCCTTTGCTTGAGACTAATCCCCAAAACCAGCCCCTATTGCTCGCACTATGAGGCGCGGCACTTGGGGTTTTCCCTTGCCTCTGCTAGGTCTTAAGATGGTTCCTCCTAATCCCGCAAAGAAAGCAAGAAGAGCCACGGAGCACATTTGCCCTCTTAGCCTTTTTATCGGCAGTTGACAGCTTGCAAGGTCAGTGGCTACACTAACCTGGCACCAAAAGGACCAACCACCTCACCAAGCTTCAGCCTGGACCCTCAGCCCCATTGCTGTGAACTGTGTTCAGGGTCCGGTGGATGACCCAGGGATGCATGAATGGACAGCCTTATAACGCCAGGTGGTTTGAAGAGCAATTCTCAAAGAAAAAAGCTGATGGTTAGGAGGCATCCCACTGTCAATGCCTTATTGACGGCTAACTCACGCTGTTTCTCTTTGGACCTGCATGCTTCAGCTGCTGTCCTGAGGAGGTTGAGTTATAACTTCTAACGTCTAACTAGAAGTGATGTGTTTGGTTAGCCATCATCTGAAGCTAGTACACCTAAGAGCAACTTGGCCACATGTCTCTCTTGTCCATATGGTTCCTGATGAGTAGATGTGCCGACCTCATTTCCACTGCACCAGGGAATAGCGTGGCAGAGGAGGCACCCGCCAGATTCAAAGTCGACTGAAATCGGTAAGGGTATTGCATTCCAAGTCCTCACTTAGGAACCAAGAAACCCAAGTGATCGATGGGAAAATGTGAACACACCACAACAACCCCATGCGGGGAGGCTCAGGGAGAAGTTCCACATCTGCTCATTATCCCGTAGCTGCAGTTGGCCTTGTATCTGTAAAAACCTGTTAATAGAATAGCGGCCAAGCCAGCAAGCCAATCACAGCATTAAAAGTTCATTCAGGCACAACTTATCAGTGTGCCAGCGGCTTTTGGCATGCCACATCCTACTGCAACCTGGCCGCTCTAATTCACATTTGGAAACCTGAAGTCCCCCCCCCCCCCCACCATATCAGCCGGTCTGCTACACCGTGCTTCCACAGCATACCCACACTGGAGCGCTGGTGGTCTTACTCCTCCCTGGCTACTACCTCGCTCGAGCAGCCCTCCACCGGCTACTTACAGACGGCAACCAGCTCAATTTATGGTACAAAAGCTTACCTAAAACCATACGTTCTCCATGAAAAATTCCCTAGTCTCAACTGTATAACAAACAGGGTAAACAGGAAGATGTAGGCAAAACCCATAGGGAGGAGGCCCAGTGCGTTTCCCTTCTTGCTGCATTTTTGTCCACCCTCACACGCCCCAGCCCACTAGATTGGCAGCAATTTGTGGGTCGCCCAGCCGAGCCTGATCTGGAACAATTTAGTTATTCCCTGTCTCTCCTCCCTCAATCAGCCACCTTCATTCAAACCGAAGTGCTAGAAACTGTGGTGGCTCAGTGAGCCATGTGCAGACAGCCTGAACCTCCCATGGTGGGGAGGATACAAACTCAACACATCGCCACTGATGCCCGTACAGATGCCTGTCTTCCTGAACCCCTCTATTGCGCCTCAGGCACTAAACCCACTCGATGGGGCCTGAGCAGCTGAGCCATTTAATTCTGGGTGGAGCCATCAAAACGTGGATTCCCTCAGCATCTGCCCCACAGGCTAAGTCAGAACAACCGGGACGGATCCCATCCACCACCTCTTGCCAACCAGATGTGCCCTCGTGCTGAAACACCCTTTGTAGGTGATAGCAAGAGTGGGCACATGGGGAGGCACACGATAGAGGATGAGCAACAGTGCAGCACACAATTCTCCAAGTATGCCTAACCGTGACTATGCACAAGCCTGGGGTTCTGGCGGCAGCCTGGGATCTAGCTTCTAGACCCCAGGCTGCTGCAAGAACCTCTGCCAAAACCACCACCAGCATTGTAACATACAATCACTGGAGAATACATAATCAGGGCAGCTGGTTGAACGACCACTACCCCCCCCCCCCATATTTCCCCTTCATTCTGATACGCATCACCCTTTCCCCCACCGATACCGTCCACCCTGCTCATCATATTGGGTGTGGGCCATCTTAAGGATAGCCAAGCCTATACGATGGTCATGGTGACGGTCTTGCCGTCATCAGTGATGAAAAGATAATGTGAAGCTAAATCCTAACAGCCATGTGGAGTGCTTGTGAGACCTTACATTGACCCATCTAATTGAGTGAAGCCCCCACCCCCCCAGTCCCTGCCCTGCGCCCAGCCACGGCCGCCCATGCCCCAGATCCGCTCCCCACCCTCGGCCCCCGCCCGCCACGCCCCGCCCCTGCTCCCAGCCGCAGCCGCCGCCCGGCACCACCCCAGTCATAGCTCCCAGCCCCCCTCCCTCTTGCCCCACCTGAAGTCATCATCTTCAAAGAGTGCAGCATCAGTTGGCAGCACCAGCAGGTCCTCATCCCTCTTGGTCTTGACCTCCACAAAGTAGCTGTTGTCAAACTTCAACCACTCCACAGTCCAGGACTGACCACCAGGCTTACCAGGACCATCTCGGGTGTACTTTGTCTCGGACACACCTGCGTGGGGAGCAGCAGCAGCAAGAGGACCTTGTCTTCCAGTCTCGCAGAAGTAATAAGTAAAAGGACCAGCAGTGGGTTGTATGTGCAGCCAGAGTTCCAACAGTTGTGGAATGAAAGGCATCAGGGTGGTCAATCCCTATCCATGCGGTTTGGGGCGTAGGCACGCAGTTCACCAGTTGCAATCAGGGTAGAGCTCATGACACACGTGTGCCAGCTGTATGTGCAGTTCTAAGAGGAGATGTGACTGATGACTGTTCTCCAGCCCATTCTTCCTGTCCCAAGGCAGAAGGTATTATCATCCTGCTGGAACGTGAAGCTAGTACGCAACCCACACAAAATCAGCCCACTGAAGCAGTAGCTAAACCGAGTAAACATTCCAGCAAGAATTTCAGCTCAGGCCTCTCCACATCCGCTAAAACCCTACAAGTAGGTTACACCCCCGGCGTAGTGACTCACCAAATCCGGACCTCTCTGGTCGTGATCTCCCTAGTGTGTGCGCCCCTGACAGCGCCACAATGTCCTGGTCATTGAGACCCATGCGGTAGAACACACGCTTAAGGTGGGCACCAGGGGTGGGGGAGCCATCGGGGAAGGGACCAGCAGCAGCTGCAGAACAGAGCATGTCACAAAGGTTAGGGTTTAGGGTGCGTAGCGTCCCTTGATTAGTCAGCTATGGCTGTGAGGCTGAGGCGCATATCTATTCATTGCTGCAACACCCTGCGCCCCTTGCCTGCATGGCATAAAACCACTACACCAAGGAGGTTCCATAAAAGTTCTAGTGTTGCTTTGGTGGGGGAGGGGCAAGGTGTTTTTTTTTCAATTTTGTTTTTCAGATGTTTTGTGGTTACGGGTATTAGGTTTGGTCGTTGATGGTTCACAGTGTATGTGGAGATGTCAGCAGGGCTCTTCAAGGTTGCCTGGGCTGAAAAATGTGTTCTGGTGCTGTGGCTTGGGAAAAATATATGGTGGGCAGCTTTGGCCGAGTCCCTTTTTTGCTATAAATTCACTTCACTAGTACCTCAAGAAGTGGTATGCTCCTTGCCCTCAAAGCATTCCTCATAAGTCTTTCAGGACTTCCAGGTAAGACAATTGGGAACCTTCTGCGAACTGCAGCTCGCCACAGATTCCTAGAATAGTTCCATCTGCTTATGGCAAAACAGCTTATTGCAGCCCTCTACCCCAGTGTGTTACATGACAGTCGGCAAGAATGGAGTACTCAACGCCTAAACCAAACTGAGTCGACTCTGAGCAAGAGGCCCACAACCTTCTCCTCCACCCCAACCTCTCTCTACGATTTAACGCAGAAGCTCTCACCTCCTGATTTTACAGACCCCCCCCCCCTCCCAGCCCACCTCACTGCCCACCTCCCCATTCCTGAGCCCTTAACCTTCACGCATGAGCTCTTCCTCCCCTTCTCCATCCCATCCTACTTGAGCCCAAGCCCCCCACTTTTCCTCCTCCCCCCTCACCAGGCAGATTTCCCTCCGGCGCGCATGCATCAGGACCAGCACCATCCTTACGCCCATACCGCATGGGGATGACGGGACCACCAGCCACCTGGGGGAAGCAGGGACAATAGCAACAACAGCTGGAGCAGGGAGTCTCTCAGACCACTAGTGCATGAAACACTCTTGCACAGAGCTGGTATCAGAGGTGGGTAGAAGGGCAAGCAACCGGATGTCAACTACGTAGAACACCAACGATTGGTCTTCTGTTCACTTCCAGAAAACTGCACTTTCGATGCCATTGTGAGGTGTTGCAAAAGCCTCTGCAGTGCCTCTGCATCTCTACCATGAGCATGGAGCACTCCAGCAACTTGGCATGACAGCTGCATGGCATAAAGTACGACACCCTCGGTGTCACCTGCCCTTGATGACATACTAGTGATGACATGTAACAGAAGCATGGACTGGCAAAGGCAGTGGTTGAGCACTGCATCACTGCCCAGGATAATAGTCTGGTTATCATATCACAGGCGTGGAAGCTGGACCCATGGGGGGAGCGGCCAAGGATTTCTGGTACTGTTTCCATGCATACCTCAATAGAAACAGCAGATGCCAGCTGGTAGAGGTCAGCATATGACACATCTGGGAACTTGGCCTTCACAGGCTCAGCTAGGTCTAGGGCACCCTGGAGACCTGGAGATAGCAGCGATGACACGGCAGGGTTTAAGGTCCTACACAAGGGTGTCCGAGGAATGACAGTACACATGAACAGGCTAGCCTGCAGCCTCACAGTAGTATAAGGAGTGCTTAAAGGGTATTGCAGCTCAACATGCATGCTTCTAACAGGATTCAAATAGGTTTTATTTATTGCAGCAAGTAGAGAGGATGTCAAAAGGTCGTACAACAGGGATAAAAAGCCCGTGCATAACCTTGGAGGATAAGAGGACAGCGTGTGCAGGTTGTCAGCGCATGTGCTTACCAGCATTTGCACCATGGCCGATCTCGGGGTTGAACCTGATTGTACCGCGAGCACCACCAGCCCCTGCCGGGGCGTTCTGTAGAGGATCGTGCAGATCAGCATATGATCACCATGTTGCCAGGAGTACTGCGTGTTTTCAGTGCCGTATTTAATTAACATTACCTTGTCAAAGGTTCCAGCATCATGCCAACCTAACCGCACAAAGATCGGGTTGCAGGACGTTGAGCGGATGATCGCCTCTAGCTCCTTCTTAGCTCCACGCAATTGCTCCAAGTTTACTGCTGCCTTCACTTTGACGGAGAAACGCCTTTGGGCCCGAGTGCTTGGGATGCCACGAGACACGCTCTGGTTCAGCGAACAGGCCCGCATCTTTTGGATCGTTTGATTCAAAGCCGAACAGAAGAGGCTCCGCAGGAGTCTCGTGGTGGAGAAGGTATTTCTAGGCCATATGAGGTCATCCATGTGCTATATGTAGCAACGGCTGCGGCGTTAAGAGGGGAGAGATGTGGGTCACCAGGGTCACTCAAGCAAGTCACTTGTACTTCTGGATTACGACAGCATTTTCCAAAGACGTTTGGCTGACAGACCAGCGCAGGTGATGCTTGAAGCTTCTCGTGAATCCGCCGTTCTTGATACCTGTGCTGCAAAATACTGACATCGATGTTACCTGCTCTACATGAGCATGCCATGGTAAATTTTGTGTCCTGCTTTACAACTCCATTACTGGGCCCCAAGGTAGTACATGACACTTAAGCTGTAAAGGGGTGGGATTGACACTGCACGACTCGTCAATGGACACAGAAGACGCCGATAGGTGTACTGGTCGTTTCAAAGCAGTGGACCGTGCCCTCGCCCGAAAACAGCGCATCCTGCAGCTTCGGGAATCAGCTGATGTTGCTGGCACGCATGGCACCACGCCACCATGCTCGTACTCCGCACAAGCACAGAATCTCTGGACCCACCAGCCTCATGACCATGTTGTAGCAGCAGCTTCAGCTGCATCTTTGACCAGTCAAAATGACCCTGTATCAAGCAAGGCTCTCCAACAAGCGAGTCAGCAAGACATCATCCAAGGAAACAGCTCCCCGACCACCGGCACTAGCTTATCCCGCGACAAGGGAGACTGGGAGCATGTGGTCCTGAACCCCAGGGCTTGGTTAGCTGCGGTAGTTGCTCAGCAGGAGCAGCTGCTGGTTTACCAGCAACATCAATTGGTGCAGCAGCTCCACCAGGGATCCAGAACTTCCTTGTCCATATCAACAAGCAGTGAAGAACAGTACCAGCTTGAGGCCGCTAAAGCAGAGCAGCACCAGCAGCCGCAGCAGCAGATGTTGTCAGATGGCATGCCTAAGGACCAGCTGCATGTGGGGCATGTGGGGCATTCACGACACTCTGGGAGACAAGGCAGTAACTTACCCCAGAAGCCTAAGCAGCAGCAGCAGCAGCGTCAGGAGCATCAGCAGCAGCTGCATTGTGTGCGAGCTCCCTCACAATACTCGCCATCTGATCACTGTAACCAAGCGCAACCTTTCCACAGATCACAACACCAGCGGGAAATTGAACACCACAAAGACCCCCCGCACCAGCAGCAGCAGGCGTGGACTCTGCAGCAGCAACAGCAGCAACAAGATGGGTATCCTTACTATCACCACCATTGCAAGCAGCAGCACCAGGTTGGCAGACTCGACCAGGAGCAGCAGAGCGGCACGCTCAACCACCAGCAGCAGCAGGAGCAGCCGCAGCAGACCGACATAATCAACCAGCAGCAGAAGCAGCAGCAGAACTGCAGCCTTAACCAACAGCAGCAGCACAACCACCACCAGCAGCAGCATCAGCAGCAGCTCAGCAGTGACCCTGACCGCCTGGTTGCCTTCAGCTCCATTCGCTGCTGGCGTGACATGCGCTGCTCTGCTGCCATCACCATACAGTCAGCTGTCAAGGGGTGGCAGGCCAGGCAGGAGGTGAAGGGCAGGAGGGAGGCAGCAGCAGCTAGCAGGCAATTGTGGAGGGGGGAGCAGCAGCGGCTGGTGAGGAGCTGGAGGGACATGGCTCGCAGGAGAAAGGTAAGGCGGCAAGAATGCGAGGAATGCGGTGAGGGAAGGAGAGAGGGAGGGGTGAGGAGGAGGGGAAACCAGGGAGGGGGGCAAGGGAAGAAAGGGAGGGGACAGGCAGGAGAGAGGAGGAGGGGGCCTGGGGTCCGGCAGCAGCAGCTACAGCAGCATTGAGAGGTTTGGGAAGGGGGAAGCACCTGGCAGATCTGGAGGGGGTGCTCTGAGATGGAGGTGGGAGGAGGTATGGGATAAAGGTCGGAAGGGGGCGGTTTATACTGAGAGCAGAAGCACTTGGTACCAAGCTTGGGCATTTTTGAGGGACAGCAGGCCCTGAGGTAACTGTAAAGATGTAAGGGAAGCAGGGTTGGGAAAAGGTGGAAGGAGGGTGTGAGCACTGCTGGAGGCATGTGCAAGGACTGGGAGAATGAATAAGGCAAGGATACACAAGAAGGAAGGGAGGACGGGAGGGATAGATGTACAGAACAGAGGGTTGCGGGGTCATAAAGATGGATGGGTTTCAGTTCATCTCAGCCGGAGGGCTGGGAAGGACAAGCAACCACTGCTGCTGATTGAATGAAGGAGCTGTTCTAGATCAGGCAGGCAGCAGCTGGGGTCAGGGCTGAGGCAGATGGTGATCCGTAACGTGTTTCTGATGGAGATGATGGAATGACTGGGTTGTGAAGTTAATGAAGGAGGGGCTAAGTCCACGAGAAACAACCGGGCAAAGAATCATAGCAGCAACACGGGGCCCATGGGTTGGACGTTTTTAGTTGTTGGGACTGTTTGGAAGTGGTGCCGCAAGTTGTTGAGGCAGCTACTATGGGGTGGGTTAGTGGGGGTGACTAAGGAAAGGGCACTCCTGCTGCTACTGACATCGCTTAATCACTTGCATGGTTGTATTGGTGTTTTAGCAGATCCCATCCCCTTGTGTCTCCCTCCATGGCTATGATGCTGATAGTCAAATGAACCTACTAAAGCTACAAGTCACGGAGCTCATTCTGGCAACAACGCACATGCCACTATGTGCTTTTGCTTATGTTATACTCCTTTCACACCAAAGTTCGCACACTATGTTCACTTCCTCAGCTACTCAATGCTTTTTCGGTTCCCCTGCTTGTGCCTCTGCAGGTGATGTACCGCCTGACCTCCTCCTGGCGCTGGTCATGGTACTGCCAGCACATGGTCCCCTACTGCAGCTGCTGCTGTGACCACTGCTCCCCTTCCTCCACTGCAGCAGCACCAAGCTTGAAGCTAGTCGGGGAAATAACAGCAGGCAACACCTTCAATCCCATCACCAGCAGCAGCAGCTGTAGTAGCAGTAACAACAGGCAGCCATTAGCAAGAGGAGACAACAGGTTGCAGCAGCAGCACTGTGAGGAGGAGCAAGGTGATCAAGACTGCTGCAGGGGTGGTATAGCTGGGGTTGAGTTAACAGGCACTGCAGCACAACAGGCCTTGCGGCAGCACCAGTGTTATAGCTTCCATTGGTGTGTAAAACCACTGAAGGCATCACTGAAGGTGGAGCAGTATCAGATACAGAGCTGCAGTGGCAGACAGCAGCAGCACGTGGAGGAGTTTGCTCAGCAGCAGCAGCAAAAGCACCAGCAGCACCAGCAGCAGCAGCAGTGGTGGTGTGGCTCCCAAAGCACTGTTATGCAGACGCTGTGCTCTTACCACTGCCACAGTCAACACTACCAGCAGCAGCAGCAGCAGAAACAGGGCAGTTTGCAACCCAGTGGTGTGATTGCTGCTCCCCCCGCTGCTGGCAGGACTTGCAACCCAACAGCACCAGCGGGAGCAATATCACCGGGAACAGGAGCAGCGGGAGCAGAAGCACCAGCAGCAGCAGTGGGAGCAGAAGCCGCAGGAGCTTGGCGCTCTCATGCAGTATCTCGTACGGGCCCCACCATACCTCCTCCTGTGCGGCTCCTACGTCTAGTGCAACTCCCACCACCTTGCAATGGTGGTATCAGGCCTTGCATGGGATTGCAAGGAGGGAGCTACAAGGCTGCATGCATCAAGTCGGAGGAGGGCTCATGGGGTTTAGCAAAGGCACATGCGAGTGGGACCTTGATGGCCAGGGCAATGCTGGCATGGGTAGAGGCAACAGCATGGGGGGAGTGACACCCCTCCTTGATCTCCGACCACCACCACCACCACTGTAGCTGCCCACCGGGGTAATCCCAGGACACTGGCCCACCGTGGAAATGTAAGATTTGCGATCCGTATGGGCGAGTTATGGTATGGATGAGGCTTTTGATATGCTATGTGAGTTATTAAGTAGTGGATACTACACTTTATGATGAGCCATAGCATATCAAAAGGGTCATACCGTAACTGCTGCATATAGTGCTTTACAGTAGAGCCATAGCAAAAATGCTATGTGCTTGCAACCTGGAGGAGTCCAATGTGCAGATACAGTTTTGAGCCCTGGATCCTCTGCCACCTTCACTCCTCAAGAGCAGTGGACTCATCTGGGTTTGTGTGTTGGGCTTGGTCCAGGCTTGCATACTCTTGTGGTTCAGGTCATGTCGCATTAGCTTCACTCTGTGACATCAGGAGCATGATGGCGAAATCATTAGTGCCGCCATGTGTGCGTAATGAAGGGTTTATGGTGGTGGCGCCGATAGAGGGTTTTGTGTGCATGGTTGATTGAGGGCGGAGCTCGGAAGTGCGATCATTGATGTATGGGTTTCTATCGTTCTGACATAAGTAGCTGCATTGTGTCCATCAAACCGCCGTATCGTTGCTTGTTTGTTTTTCTGCACATAGCCTTTCTGGCTTTAACATATGTTGATGAATGTACAGTCGACTTTTCCAAGACTGAGAAAACCAAGCGGCACATTATCACATTCATAAAGGCCAGTGTGGTCAGGTTGAGAGTAATTCCCCGGAGTATGCATGGGTGTATGAGTCAATTGCAGCAAATTGGCGAAGGGGTTCGCCCTGAAGCGGAGTTGGTCGGGCCTACGAGGTGAGCCCGGAGTGACTGGCGAAGAGTGCGGCTGACCCGCGCCCAACCGCGTGTGTGGTAGCGTAACGGCAGAAAAGCTGCATCAATCCGTGCGTCAATTTCCCATTTTGCGGTGCCTGGCCATTAGAATCACAAAAGTTGCAGAGTCTCTCCCCATCGGACACGATCTGACTGGGGGAGATTAGCAATGAACTAGCTAAGCTTCTAATTACGCTGCGGAGCGCAAAATGAAGTATTAACAGACTTAACAGACCCTCGCGCAAGGTAACCAATTCAGCACACGAAATTTCTTATCCCAGAACTTGCCATCTTAAAAGCCAGCCTCGCTAGAAGTTCCTTGGAAGACTGCATTCCTGCTAGCAACCATCCAATTACAGCCCCACATTGAACATTCACCTGGAGCCGCGACAGCACATCCTACCCAGCTCTCACTCCAGGAACAAGATCAAGCACTACATGCCAAAATCTGCCAATACCTCTTACCTCCAACTGAATCCCCGTGGCATGGTCAGTAATCAACACAGAACTGAACAAGTCCTCGCTATAAAGAGTACTGCCGTCCACGCATCACCACCAACAACGACAACAACAAAGACCACCACTCCCCTAGCCTCCAATGGTAGTACACCACACCAGCCAACCATACAAGACTGCAACACCCTTCAGAATCACAGGCGCGGCTTTCACTGTAGAGTCCACCCACAAACCCAGCCATTGAGCAGGATCTCACCACAAGGATACCGCCGGAGATGCCCAGCTCCAGTATCTCCACCATCAACAACCCCACGTGTGACGGTCCCGGCAACGTCCTGCCACACAAGTCTAGCTGTAGCCTGGAGCCCTTTGGGACTAAGTGTTCAGGGTAAAGTTACAGACTGTACTGCGCTGAGCTGATTCAAAGCTGTAGCAGCGCCTGCTCTTGCTGCTGCCCACGCCCATATTTCCCTCGTGCTGCCGCTACTGCTGTTCCCCATATTGCCTCCCTCCGCACCCCTGCTGGGTAATAGAGCTCAGCCACCACCATTGCACAACCACTGCTGGGCCCGGCACACCCCCTTTTCTGCTCAATCCTACTCAACATCCAAAACTGCACGCTTCGTCATACTGCACGTGCCCCACTGCACAACATAGGACCCAATGATATGATCCCAAACCGCCACTGCTACTGCTGCTGCTGCTGGGCTTGTCCTGCCCGCTCACTCCCACTCAATGGTGCTAGGTGGCTTGCTTGTGATATCATACACCACCCTGTTGATGCTGCGCACCTGGTTACAGATCCTGCTGCTCACTGTACGCAGGAAGTCTGGTGAGAAGGGGTACCAGTCTGCTGTCATGCCGTCGGCACTAGTGACTGCACGTAACCCCACCACGTAACTATGGGTGCGCTGGTCACCCTGGACCCCCACTGACTTGATGGGCAGGAACACAGCAAACGCCTGGAGAATAAAGTGGAGCAACAGCAGCAGCACGAGGTTCACAATCAGGGCCACAAAGCTGCAGCTGCTGAGAGGCTGCTTGTACAGCAGGGCTTGAGTGGAGATCACCAACAATATAACAGTTGATACCAGTATGGAGCTCCCCTCAGCCTGCACAGCTACAGCTCAGTTGGCAGCTAGTTCATGGCTTCTTCTCTGTGTGTGATGTGCATACATTTGGAGGCTCAAAGCATGGATTTGTTTACCAGTCCATTGCACCATCTGGTAGTGTGGCTGGTAACATGTAATTCTCATGCCTTGAAGCTTCCGTCTTGCCACAACATCACACTGCCCCAAAGCAGAACAGCAGGGCCCTCACAAGTACTTCGGCAGCAGCATGGGGTTTAGGATCCGGGCACACAATTTGCTGCAGCTGCTATGAGGCTTCCAAGCACCCACCACCAACAGAACACTACTGGCGCAAGATGGAGCTTCCCCCCCAACACCTGCACTCATCTGCACCATAAACCCTGAGCAGCCCTTGCTTCAGCTTTTGCAGCTGCCCACCTTTTCTTCCCCGACCTACTGGGGCAAATAACCCTAAACGCTAGTTCACCCTAAACCCTATGCCACTTGCAGGCTTGAGG
>OY744511.1:5810307-5865046 GCA_963556185.1 Pseudopediastrum boryanum | reverse complement strand
CAGGGTTTTGCCACTTTCAATACTGGGTTTCTTGCCGGAAATGACTATTATTGGTATTAATGTGTTGCCTATCTCTTGGGCTTGTCCATTACCTAGTTTGCAATGGCTCATGGAAATGCTCATGGAATAGGAGCTAAAGATGACCTAAGATGGGCCGAATGTATTGTGTTATAAAGGGCTGTGCAACGAGTTTTCTCCAAAGATCCTGTAGGGCAAGCATTGTTGGCTCAGCGATTGCAATACCAGCTAGTCGAACATACTATTAAAACTGTTTGTGAGACTTTCACTGGGGTACGGACAGGCAAAAAAGCGTGTTGCTCTATCCGTGTAACCAAAGGCATACTGATGATGAAATGTCACCCGTCCTGGAAGCTTATCTGTGCTGATCCGTAATGATTGATGTTGCAGGCAGGGTGGACATGTCTCTGCTCTGTCTGTGCTGTAGCCATCACTTTACTCCTCACTGCTTCATTCACATCTGAAGTCCTTGCACCCTAGGATGCTATTACTATCATCATTGTTATGACTACCGGTAGTTTTATTGTTGTTGTTTCTCCACTCTGCCTGGCCTCTTGTCAGCTGTGCACTACTTGTGAGCAAAGCAGGAGCCCAGCCCCAGGCGGGCTGCTGGGACGTGCCATAGTGTATGTAAAAACCCTAACCCTAAACCCTAACCGTAAATTATGTTACTGTTGTGCAATGACCACCCCTATTATGTTGACTGACTGCGTGATGTGACTGTCTTGTTGCAGTTGGTGCTGGTAATGTGGAAGGAGGTCTGGACTTTGCGAACATGTTGAAACCTGCTCTAGCTCGAGGTCAGCTGCAATGCCTGGGGGCAACAACATTGGATGAATACAGGCAACATATTGAAACAGACCCAGCTCTGTCCAGGAGGTTCCAGGTAGGAGGGGGGATTGGAAGGGGGAGGGGGCTGGGGGAAGATGGGATGCGGGCTGCAGGAGGGAGCGGGGAGGGGAGGGGAGCGGGCTGGGAGAGGGGGGGGGGGCAATCCTGGAGGAGGGGCCAGGCCGGGGTATGGACTTAGAACTTTGCAAGACTAGCCAGCAAACCTGCTCTTGCATTTCTTCCGTCTTATCAATCCTGAAAAGACGGAGGTGGGGAAAAGCAGAGTGGTGCGGAAGGTTCCAGGTAGGGAGGGGAGGAGGGGGAGGGGGGAGTGGAAGGGGGAGGGGGAAGAGGAGCGGAGAGGGTGGGGATACGGGCAGCGGCCTGGGAGGGGGATGGGAACTGGGACGAAGGAGGAGGGAAGCGTGGTGGGTGAAAGGAAGAGGGGCGCAAGGAGGGAAATGGTTTTTGATGTTGCTTATAATAGAACTTGAAATATTGGCCCAGCAACCCTGGGAAGATGGGGGTGGGAGGAAGCGGGGTGGTGCAGGAGGTTCCAGGGAGGAGGGAGGGGGGAAGGAGCGGAGTGGGGAGGAGGGGAGTGGGAGTGGGGGGGCTAACCTAGCCAGAGGCGAGAGGCGCTGCCTGGTAAAGCAGGTAGGTGCTATACTGAAAGGCTTGTGGTAAAGAAGGGGGGGGGGAGGGGAGATGTTGAAGTATACCCAGCAATTTCTGCAGAATTATAGGGCTGGAGCATGGAAGAATATATGTGTGGGGGGAAGGTGTGTGTGGTAGGGAAAGGGGCCTAAATGATGGCTTGTAACTATAATAAGAGGGAAGGGGGGAGAGGGAATGGTGGTGAAGGAAGGGTGTGCAGGGGGAGCAGTGATTGCAAACGTTTCCCAAAGCAGAATTAGCAAACTCAGGTCCAAAAACCCCAAAGCGGACTTTCATTCAGGAGGAAGCTCATTCCATAAGAAAGGCACTTTGCAGTAACGTGAGTGATATAAGCTCTGTATTGCCCGTTGATGGAGCCTGAGGCTGTTGAAAAGGACGAATAAATGCAAGAGCTAAACCACCATCCGAAAGGCGAAATTGAGACCGAGTCGTCGTAGCTGAATGCCACCTCCGTCCTGTTGTGTGATGTGGACTCACTTGCTGGTTATTGACTGATATCTACATGTATGAACAGTTTTAGAAAGACTTCTCTGCTGGTTAACTGTTTGCAATGCATCGGTGTATGACGTGACGTTGTCATTCCTGTGTTGCAGCCAGTGCTGGTGCCAGAGCCCTCCCCCTCAGAATGTGTGCTGCTGTTGAAGGGCCTGGCTCCACGATATGAAGCTTATCACCGAGTGCACTACGCACCAGCAGCACTACACACCGCAGTCATGGCCGCAAAAAGGTGGGGTCCAGTGTGTAGGGTTTATGGGTTTTCAGGCTACCTGGGCGTTAGGTAATGTTAGGTTCTAGGGGTATATTACATGTGATGAAAGCAACGCATGTGCCCTGTACCTAATATGTTGTCTTGCATAAGGCATCGGCTATGGAACAAATCTAGGGCCATGTAGAGTTTATGGTATAAGGGTGACAAGTTTGAAGTTCTAAAAACCAAAAACAAGGCCTTATACCCTAGCTGATCCTTTTATCCTTAGTTTTGATGGTTGACAATAATGATTATAACAGCTGGCAACAGCATGTGTCATTATATGTGCTGTGCTGCAGTGATGCGTCTGTGCTTTCTCATCGCTGAAACATGTGTTGTGCATTGTTGCGTATACCGGGTATGCTTTTACAATTTCCTCCTCCTCTCTTTGCATGGTGTGTTTGTCAGCGGAAGGTGCTAAGCAGCTGCTCCACCTCTGAAGAGAAAGATGTGAAGCAACATCTTGATCAGTTGTTCAGTACCTATACACACTGCTGACCATATTCCGTTCAAATGCCACCAGCAGCACTCAGCTGCCGCACCTAACAGCGCTTCTAAAAGAGTTTATGATAGTATGAAATCTGTGCAAGAGGGGCTCACCAATGCACAAGGCCTTCTGCCTCACCCACCAGGTATAATACCCTATAATACCCTATAATACCCTATAATACCCCCCCCCCCCCGTCCACCGGGCTGTGTTGCTGTATGTCCCAGGTACCTTCCTGATCGTCGTCTCCCTGATAGTGCCATTGATCTTATGGATGAAGCTGCTGCTCTGGTGGGACTCAAACATAGCAATATAACACAACAACAACAGCAGCAGCAAAAGAAGCAGCAGACGGATCAGCAGCAGCAGCAGCAGCAACAACAACTACTACAGCTGCAGCAACTGCAAAAGGAGCAGATGCAGCATAAACGGCAGCAGGAGCACACAGGAGGGCAACAAGGGACAGCAGCAGCAGTTTCAAGAAGAAGAAGAAGCACTAGCAGCAGCAGCAGTGGTAGCAGTAGCCTCTTACCGCTGCAACCACAGCCGCAACTCCCACAGATCAAAGATGAAGATGCTATGGCTGGGGAAATGAGGTTGATGGAAAGCATAGGGGTGCTGCCTAGCAACAACAGCAGACAGAGCAGCAACGAAGGTCTTGAAGGTCAGCAACACTTTCTGGGCAGCTTGGGTGCGGACAATGCTGCGATTGCTGCTGCGACGACTGCTGTTGGTGGTGGTGGTGGTGGTGGGGATTTCACAACACGGCACCAGATGATTAAGGTGGGAGACACCACTGAAAACAACAGCAGCAGGAGGGGGAGGGATGTGGTTGGGGTGAGTCGCTGGACTAGGGAAGGGCCGTCCGCCGTCCGTCCAGAAAGACCATTATCGGAGGCACAAAACCAGCAGCAGGAGCAGCAAGAACAACAGCAGTGGCAGCAGCAGGAGGGGAACCCATTTCAGCAGCAGCAGCAGAACGGAGAACCAAAGCATCAGCAGCAGCAGCAGCAGGAGAGGGAGGTGTCTTCATCAAGTGATCGTGCAGCAGCAGTAGCTAAGTGGCAGGATTGGATCTCGCACCAAGGTTGGGGGGGTGCACGGGAGGTGCATGCGCAACAGCTGCTGGAGTGGTTTGGAGCGTCACCCAGTTACCCGCTGCCTGGACCCCTAGGTGAGGGGGGGATGGCTGACATGGTTAAGGGTGCTGAGAGGGTTTAGGGTACTGGGAGGGTACTGAGAACTGGCTAGTTAAGGGCTTTGTGGGTTACAGCTGCTGGTTTCAGTGGTCACCTGGTTACCCACTGCTTGGAGGTGTAGGTGGGAGGGAATGCCAGAGTAACAGTGGCAACAAACCTTCTTTGGGGTCTTAATAAGAGGTATTCTAACCCCCAGGCCTCACAAGCTATCCTCCTAAACCACTCATTTTTAGCTGAGCTTGAGCTGTTGACAAACCCATCGACACAGTTGACGATGTGTTGCTTTTATTGCAGCATGGCGCATGTGCATCCTTCACCATCAGATGCAGATGAACTTCAAAAAATGTGCAGCGTGGGTTTTGGCAAGCAACAGTCGCACACTCAGGGCATGAAGATACTGGGATACTTAGGTTGGGACATTGCTTGACATTGCTCAATGGGTGGCAACAACCTTGATGGCAAGGCAGCCAGGTTCTGAGTGGCATGTGCTTAAGGTTTGGACCGTTGCTGCTGTTTCAAGTTGCATCTGAACCATCTTCTTAAATTATTGAGACCCCCATTATCTTTCTGTCGTTGCTTTCTCACGCTGCTGTCAGGTCATGCCCAAACAACATTAGAACGTAAGAAGAAGCACCGGGAGCTTTTTGGCAGTCAAACCTCACCCTCTGGTCAAACACAACCACCTTTCAGTCAAACATCAACCGGTCAAACATCTGACCCTCTGTCAGACCCAATGTTTGACCGGCTTCCTGCAGCAGTACAAACGGCGCTGAAGCAAGCCCAAGCTCTAGGCCCTAAAGCCCCACCAGGTGCCCGTTACGATCTGGTGCCAAAATCCTGCCCGCATTGCGGTACAATAGTCAATGCTGACCATAGTCAAACTCAGCTCCGTTGCCCCAGCTGCGGTACACGTTTCCTTAACATCAGCCCTGATAAGCTCCAGCTAGGCACTACAGTACTGCTGGAGAAGCAGCAGTACAAGCTGTCGGACCTGGGCACTCCCGTACTTGTACCGCCTGTATTTACCAGCAGTACAGCTACACCGGGTTACACAGGTGGTATAGGTGCAGGTGTGAAAAGGACGGCAGTGGCAGTACAAGATGCTCCAGGGGGAAGAAGAAAGGATACTGCTGCTGCTGGTGCTGCTGGTGCTGCTGGTGCTGGTGATGGTGATGGTGATGGTGATGGTCTTCTAAACAGCAGCAGCAGCAGAAGCAGCGGTAGCAGTAGCGACAGGATGCAGCGGCATTGGGAAGGAGGTTCGCTAGAAGCAGCAGGGGCAGCAGCAGCTGGAGGGTTCGATGGGAAGCAACCATTCCCCTCTGCTCCTGCTCCTGCTCCTGCTGCTGCTGGGTTTCCAGACCGTCCCATGTGGCCTATGGTTCACGAATCCGACGTCCTGTCTGTGATCAGCCAAGCGACTGGTATACCAATAGATCAGCTCGCAAGCAACAACAACAGCAGCAGTAGCAAGAGCAGCAGTAGCAGCAGCAGTCAATGGCAGCAAGTCAAAGCTTTGACCGAAAAGCTCCAGGAGGCTGTAGTGGGTCAAGAAGCAGCAGTAGCAGCAGTAGCAGGAGCAGTGACACTCATGTGGATGGGGTTACACCAACAACAGCAGCAGCAGCAGGAGGAGGGTTTAGGGGCCTTTCGACCTGCAGGCTCCATCCTGCTGGTAGGTCCTGACGGAGTGGGTAAAACCACACTTGCTAGAGCCCTTGCTGAAGCACTAAACCCCAATGAACCAGCTTCTAGGCTGATTCTCCCAATGGGTGAGTATGCTGAGAAGCACAGTGCTGCTAAGCTGGTGGGGGCTCCTCCCGGTTACGTGGGTTACGGGAAGGGGGGGCTGCTGACGGAAGCATTAAGGCGCCGCCCGCATTCCGTGGTTTTGTTTGATGACATCGACAGAGCACATCCCGAGGTGATTGGGCTGCTCCTGCAGGCATTAGAGGCGGGTCAGATCATGGATAGCTTAGGGCATACTGTGAACCTGAACTCGGCTGTGATGCTGTTTACGGCCACAAGTAGAGGAGCAGCGGCAGCAACTGCTACAGGAGCGGCAGCAAGGGTGGATGGAGTCTTGGGTGCTTCTGCAAAAGCTGCTGCTGGTAATCTGGGGATATCGCCAGCAGCTGGGAGGGCAGAAGGGGGTTCTTTGATACCGGCAGCAGCAGCAGGGTTTAAGCAGCAGCAGGGCATGGTCGCAGGGTTTAGCAGTTTGGTAAACTGCAGCCTTGAAGGCGCCACTTTAGGAGAAGATGAAGAAGATCAACAGAGACCAGGCCGTACTGCTGCTGGAGACTTCTCTTCAGAAGCAGCAGGAGGAGCAGCAGCAGGCAGTACTGGTCATATAGCTAGCGGAGTAGTACAACAGCAACCGCAATGGAGCAGTAGCATGGCTGAGCTGGCATCTAGGGTTCAGGATGTGGTGCAGCTACAGCCTTTGACTGCAGCAGCTTTGACTGTCATCCTTGACCGGCAGTTAGCAGTAGCAGTGGAATTAGCAAGGCAGCAGGGGGTGCAGCTGGTCATAGAGGCTGCAGCAAGGGAGTGGTTGGTCAATAGAACTACTGATGGTGCCGGTACTGCTGCTGCTGCTGGTGGTGGTGGTAGTGCTATAGCTGCAGCCGCTGGTGCGGCCTCTGCTCCTGGTGGTGGTAGTAGCAGTGTTAGCAGGGGAGCCCGGCCTATTGAGAAGCTGGTGAGGGGTCAAGTGCTACTGCCAGTGGCACAGGTGCTGCTACGGCTGCAGGAACAGCAGCAGGACGAAGTACAGGAAAGCACAGCTAGTGCTGGCCAGCTTGTCACCGTGCAGATAAGTTGCACAGGAGATGAACAGAGGCCACTGCGTATTCATGTCCCATAGCTCTTACATGGTCCTGATTGGCAGCATTAGGCTCCTGCTGCTGCTGTCACGTCTATGGCTGTTGATTTCTCGGTCAAATTGCTTTGAAGGTTTCAAGGCTCCTAGCTCAGTTGCAGCAGGATGGTACCGGCATGAACTGGAATGGTTCATCTTTCTATGCCTGTGTCCATGTGAGCTTTTTCCTTGAACGGTGAATGTCAGCGACTACCTCCTTGCTATCGTGTCTCAAGTCGGAATGGGCTGACCTGACTTACATTCTTGGCATTGGCTCACTGATAGCATGGCGGATCGAACTCATGGCTTCCATTCCGGTGGCAGCCAGTGTGAGACTTTTGGACGAGAACTCTGACAATGTGCACCCGGGGGTGCAGGACTGACTGCAACCATGGCTGTGCTTATGCCCTGAGTGCCTAACAGTCTGCGCAGGTCCTGGAACCGTCCAACTTGCCAAAACGTGCCTTCTCACGCTTTATAGCCCCTACTGCCGGCCCACATAGTTCCATCTAGATATCGTAAGACGATTCGAGCTGCTGAATGCAGCACAAGCTCTTGCTTGGGCGAAGGAGCAGCTGCTCAGCATGCGCTCGCGGACGCACAGTTCACGGAGAGGCTGCATATAGGCATTACGGTGCACCGCGACTGCTTTATCAGTACTATAGAATATACTCACGCATACCCAAGCCGCGTGTGGCCCTCAGATGATTGCCCCAGGGGTCTGCTCTTCTGCCATGCCTGCTCTCACCATCTGTTGACAAGCTCAGAGACATGGTCTCAATCAGGCCAGTACTGTGCCAATCACGTAACATGTATACATGTACTTCTTGTTACATCCTCCTATGCAACCTCTAAAACCTTTCGCACCGCGAGCTTCTACCATCGCATCGTGGCAGCATCGAATACGAGGTTAAAAAGTTGGAGAATTGCACTAAGGTGCGGAAAGAACTCATGAACATGTTCATGATATACATTAGCGCCAGGTATGAGACGCGGATGCTGCTGATATGCTTTATGGTAATTGGACGGTTCAAGAACCTGCGCAGAAAGTTAGGGGCGTGAATGATCGGGTGAAACATCTGCTCGGCAAACCTTCCCAGGAAGTTGGCAAATCCCGACCGCTGCAGGCACGCGTGTCGAACCTAGCTAGCTGTAACGATGAATCCTACTATTCTTTTGGAGTTGCATTGGGCTTGATCAGCAGCACGCAGACTGTGTACATGCCGCACATCGCCACTCTGGTCGCCGGCAGACCGTACCGTGGTTCCAACTGGATGCGCCTGACATCTAGTACAAGGACGCCTGCCTCCCTAATTTAGTGCCTCTCGAGACTATGCCAGACTGGAAGACTTCCCCGAAGAGAGCCTGCCACCCCACATTCGACTCCACATCAACCCGCAGAAAGTGTCTCCACCACCCCGCCTTCCTTACATGTGAACCCACACACGTCGTCACTGCAGCAACCGAATGCTGCAGTTGACCAACAAGATGCGTTAAGTAAATTTGGGAAACTAGTGTAACGTGCGATCAACAGCAAGCTTCCAACACCAGCCAGAGCACGTGAAGGACAAGCTCTGTGAATGTTTTAAATTCACCCAGATGCACAATTGAGTAGGTAAGTAGACCACCCGCCAATGCTCCAAGGCCGACGCAAGGCAGCACACAAACCCTTGCCATCTATCTAGTCCTACTCCCTATGTTATGACCTACTAAACTCAGCGAGCCTTGCAAACCCAACCAGAAAGACTCAACTTGTACGTGAGCACATGACCCTTCCTCCAGCAACTGCCAAGTGCATCCAGACACTGCAAGCTGCAAGGTACCTAACGATACCAACCTGGTTAGACAGCCTCCCAGCTGGACAGTTGCGCAGCATGATTGCGCCTGCTGCGTTCATGCTGAAGCCTGAAGGTCAAGAATTCTGAGTGCCAGCAGGATTGATCAACCCTACTGGCACTCAGAATTCTTCAGCTTCAGGCTTCAGCATTTCTTCAGCATCTTTGTCCAGCAACCCATGCTCCAACTGCAAACCCAGCCATTCTCAAACCCCATAAGGATGGGGACACCAGACTTGTTGTAGCCATTCTCACAAGTAAAGCATTCTGAAAGTTATGACCATCCCATTTGGGGTAACAAGATCAGATAATGCTAAAAGAAGCCTATCCCTAAGGATTCCCAAGACGGGTACCAAAAGCGACAGGTTTGATAACACAGAGCACAGACACCCCTTGAGCTGTGTTCAAAGTGCTACATTACCAGCATTGCCCATCCACCAATTGGTCCAATGGAACATGGGCACAGAGCGGACCTCTGCTGTTCAACCTGCAAGAAGAGGATGTCCCAAAACAACCCAAGGGTTGCAATCACACAAGCAGCAGGAGAACTGTCAGTGAACTACGCAAGAAGCTATCCGTACTACCAGTTTAGTATAGCTACTGTATACCGAGCACAGCAGGTGGTGAGTGCAGCAAGTCACCTACACAGCACACTAGCATAGCGACTTTTGCAGCAAACTGTCAAGCACCAAGCCAGGTATGAATTAGCATGGGTTGATATGGGTAACAGGTGTTGGTATCACTGCCATAGACACAAGCAAACACAGCTGAAAGTGTTAGCAGAATAGGTCAAAGAAGCTCCAAACATGCAAAGCCACCGCCAATTATCTTGATAACATGTCCTTGAAGAGACATTCCAGTTTGAATCAGATACCTACACTCCAGACAAGATCACCTGTGGGACCAAAGGCATTGGAGGGACATGTGAGTCATGGATTGAACTGGAGCTCCTCACAAACAACTGTAACCAACTGAAAGGTACCAACAACTCCAATAGCTGACATTCATGACCCCGTTACTGGACCAAACCGCAAGCGCTGGTGCACTGACACATGCGCACACCGTTCAATACCCCAGCCTACTAAACATCACCATTGTACACACCTGTGAATTGTGCCTGGACAGTACCCCTGCAGCCTAATCGTCTCCCTCATAATCCACCAGGCCCAGGCCATTGACAGGGGGGTTGCCTACACGACCTAATGAGACAAAGCAGCATAACAGGATTGCAGCAGAATTGGCAGTTAGCAATGACCCCAGCACAACGCCTGCATCAGTTAGTCCACAGTGTACTAGCAGGTACACAACACTAATAATGTACCCCTAGGGTGTGATGCATGATGCACTCATCTGCATGGCGGGGGGGCGGGGGAAGGGAGGGGAGCAACACTTAACAGTCGGGTCATATATATGGTAGATCGCTCTGCAGCACCCGCCACATGACTTCAACCAGTTTGTCTGTCAGCTTCTAGGTCGTCAACAAGAGGACTCGGTAATGGTTCGTGCTTGAACCAGTGCACATCGTGTTTCAATAAAACCAGGCCAACAAGGGCCTTGTAACTCTGCAAAAACACTGGTGAAAGCCCCAATAGTCCAAGGCAGTTCCCAACAAACACTGCTGAAAAGCTCAATAGTCCAAGGTGCCTTACGTTTTGGTAAACCACCTGCAGCGCAGAAGCCAGGGGGAGGAGGTACACAGCAAGATCATCATCAGGCTAAGGCACTCATACACTCATAACTACCACCATCCTACCTGGTGGCATGCGTGGTGGTGGTGGTCCCATGGGTGCCTTAGGTGGGCCCATGTTGCTGAAACCCTGGTAGCGCTCATATGGATTCACAGGGCGAGGGGGAGGCAGTAAACCAGGGGTAGGGGCTCCTGGACCACCAAGCTGAGGCACCTAAGGGCAGAGCGCGAGGAGGGGAAGACAACCCAACCAAGGGGAGGCAGGACAGGTGCGCAGAAGGGTTAGTAATTGGAAAGAGAATTACTTATGGACTGCGGCAACAGCACACGCCTATAGCACATAGGAACCACATCACGAACCGTAGCTAGCGAGATACAAAGAGTTGCACACACCCCTGCAGAATTTGCAGCAAAGCACATCGGCAGCTGAGAAACAAGATGACAACACAAGCAACCTCAGCGGCTCTTCCAAGAGAAACTCCTCAATGACTAACAGCTATAAAAGTAAAGATACCTAGCTATCAAAGAGAGAGATCCATCAAAGGCGGACACCAGCATCTCCCCCAGAGGTCCCATGTGAGGTCAGCGGCTCATCACCTTCTTGGCTGGGGGCTCCTCCCTGAACTCCCTGAACTTGCGCTTGGGAGGCTCAACCAGTGGTGGGGGCTGCTGACCCGGCTGCTGTTGACCCTGGCCCGGCTGCTGCTGCTGCTGGGGGTAACCACCCGGCTGCTGCTGCTGGCCATGCTGCTGCTGATATCCCTGGTAGTACTGCTGCTGGTTCTGCTGCTGCTGCTGCTGTATAGTGCCCCCCATGGGTGGGCGGGGACCACCCAGTGGTGCTGGCTGGTTGTACTGCCCGTACTGCCCTGGCTGCTGCTGCTGCTGGCCTCCATAAGCCTGACCCTGGTATCCCCCAGGCTGCTGCTGCTGCTGGTTGAACTGCCCATACTGATTGTACTGCCCTGGTTGCTGCTGGTTGTTGTACCCAGGGACGCCAGAACCTGCTGCTGCTGCTGCCCCAGGAGCATTCCCTTGCTGTGGCTGCTGCTGGGTATAACCCCCATATCCCTGATTGGCTGCAGTACCACCACCACCACCCCCTGCTGTGCTGCTAAAGGCCCCTCCCTGGTTGTACTGCTGCTGCTGCTGTGGCTGAGACTGCTGCCCTCCCGCAGTAGCAGCAGCTGTGCTGGTGTTGTACTGGTTGTACTGCTGCTGTGGTGCAGCTCCTGCCGCAGGGTATCCGGGCATACCCATCTTTGTACCGCCACCCCCCTGGCTGCCATAGCTACCAACAGGCGCCACAGCTGCTGATGCTGCAGAATGTGGCATGCTTGCAGGGACCCTGGCAGCAGCACCAGGAGATGTGGGCTGAGCCTCATGATATCCTTGCCCTGCTGCTGCTGCTGCTGCTGGGGCGCTGGAGGGTGGCAGAGGTGGCTGCTGCTGCTGCTGGGGCTGGGGCTGCTGGCCGTAGGCAGCATAGACTTGCATGTTGTAGCCTTGGTATCCATAACCCTGCTGCTGCTGCTGTTGGGGTTGCTGAGTTGAATCTTGTGCACCCTGCGGTGTCACTGTAGGTGCTGCTGCTGCTGGTGCTGCTGCTGCTGCAGGGGCCGCACTAGCAGGAGCTGCAGCTGCTGCATCTGCTTGCGTCTCTGCAGGTACAGGTGGCTGGGCCTGTTGGTTGCCGTAATAGTACGCATGCCACTGCTCATAAGTCCACTGCTGAGCCTGCTGTGCTTCCTGCTCGTTTTCACCACCACCACCACCTGCTGCTGCTGCACCTCCTGCCGCCGCCGCTGCAGCCTGCTGCTGCTGCTGCTGCTGCTGCTGTGCTTCCTGCTCCTTCTTCGCTGCTTCCTCTGCCTTCTGCTTAGCCTCAGCTGCTGCCGCCGCCTCAGCTGCAGCTGCTGCTGCTGCCTGCTCCTTCTCCTGCTGCTCCTTCGCCCGCTGCTCCTTCGCCCGCTGCTCCAGCTGCGCCTGTGCTGCTGCTAGCTGCTTCTGGTAGTCCACCAGCTGCTGCTGATACATCTGCATGTGCTGCTGGTACTGCTCAGGGGTCAAACCACCATACGCTGCTACACCACCTGATGCTGCTGCCACCCCTGCTGCTGTTGCACTGCTTGGTGTAGGGGGCTGCTGCTGCTGCTGCTCTCCTGCCTGAGGAGCAGCTGCGGCAGCAGCAGCAGGCAGAGCAGGAGCGGCAGGTGGTCCTGCTGCTGCTGGGTAGTTTGCAGGCAGCACATAGGGGTAGGTACCGGCAGGAGGTGCTTGGCTAACCACAACACCAGGAGCAGCCGCTGCTGCTGCTGCGGGGGGGTTCACTACAGGCATGGCCAAGCCAGGTGCTGCTGTCGCTCCTGCTGGGAAGCTACTGGGGAGGGCAAAGCTACCAGGAGGCATCTGACCTGGAATAAACACTGCTGCTGCTGCTCCAGGTGCTGCTGCTGGCAGTGGTGGTGGCACGCCCCCAGGAACAGCAGCAGCACCAGCAGCAGGAGGAGCAGCTCCTGGTCCAGCCACTGGTGAAGCTCCAGGCACAGCCCCGGGGTATGCATATGGGTAACCAGCAGGGTACGTCCCTGGGGGAGGAGCACCAGGCATACCAGGAACTGCTGCTGCTGCTGGTGCTCCTGGTGGCATGCCATATGGAAGCACTGCACCTGGTGGGCGGTAGAGACCAGGGTAGGGTCCAGGTCCAGCTGCTCCTGGTGCTGCTGGTGGGGGGAAGTACCCCGGGGGCATGGCTCCAGGGGGTGGTACAGCACCTGGGGGGTACCCAGGGGGGAATGCACCTTGAGGGGGTGGCATGCCAGGGATGTAACCAGGGGGTACTGCTGCTGTAGGGGGGAAACCAAATGGAGGTGCTACACCAGGGGGGTAGGCATATGGAGTCACTCCTGCTGCTGCTGGTGCTGCTGGTGGTGGTGGGTGCCCTGGAGGAGGTGCGGGGACAGCTGCATGTGGGGGCGGCACATAGCCCCTAGGGAATGCTGCTTCAAACTCCTTCCTGACTGTGGAGAGGAGGTCCTGCACCAGGCCCTTGGCATGAGACACAGCTTTGGCACTGGAGCCGTTGATCAGGAGGTGGAGGGGCTCAGCTGACTCAGCAAAGATGGAGCCTCGGCCCCGGAGCTGTACGCTGCAGCCTGTGGTGTTGGCCACATGCACCATGTACATGTCATCTGCGAGGGAAGGAGCAGCACCATGTGGACCGTGATCAGCAAGAATTGTACACAACTCATACTGAAGGCGTACAGGGGGTGCCATGGGGTTAGCTGCCGTCCGAAGGCAACGACTAGGGACGGCAACGTATAACGGCAACGGCTAACTTAACCAGCGTGGTAGTGGCTGTGTAAGGCACGCATATAGTCCAATTACAAGCAATCCATGGCACAATGGCTGGCATAGAGTAGCAAGAACCACAGGCAGGGCATACTACAACACCAACCCAAAACTGCTAGCAAGAATCCCGGCAGGTTTAGATCTTGGCTTGGGCTCATGCATGCAACACACAGCTCATGCGTGCAACACACAGATCTCTTGTGTCAGAAAGTAGTGCAGCTGCAAGACCTGCAAAGCTGCTCTGCAGGCTCCCTTCTCCTGTGCATGCCCTACCACACTGCCTTCTAAAGACCCTGTGAAGCTGTGCTGCAGAGGCAATGTATTCACATCAGCAGCAGTCCCACACACAGCACCCATTGCCAAGTTGCTCTGCAGACCCGCCTGCCCCCACATCTAAGCACTTGGCACACCACCCACATGTCAGGCGCACCGATCATATATAAGGCCCTACTTACTTGCTCCCCTGATTTTGCCCGCCAAGCCCCATTCTGGTGGTGCCTCGAAGCCCACGTACACCGTTGCCTGGTTTGGGTTGCTAACCGCCTGAGCTGCCAGGGGGTTCTGACCTCTTGCCAGGGCCTCAATCTCTGCTGCGGCCTGGTCCACACAGCGCTGCTTCTCATCATCAGTCTGCATGGGGGAGGGGAGGGGGTGAACAAGGGCGCGTGACACAGCAAGACAGGGTTCAGGCCAGCATCCCGGGTCATAGAATTGGTAACTGGGGTGCTTTAAATGCAGGCAGTCCATGAAATGACGTCGGGTGAATTGAACGGAAGCAAGCACAGGTAAAGACACAGAAGATGGTAAAGAGGCAGGACCACGCAAGTTTAGGGAACTAACCCAAGCCGGTGGATGACGAGGTGGATCACAGGCACACAGACATGGAAGGTGAGCAGACCTTTGAGCTAGTTACAGACAAAGGAGCAGGCACATGTGCAGAAAGGGAGATCTCATGACTACCAGTCCATTTGCTAAGGATACAACTGGGGTCTTTACTGATGATGGGAAGCTGTGGGCATCAACAAGGTCATGTGAGACTGCATGCATTGCGAGGAGGTGCCAAGTGAAGGCTAGCTATTATGTCACATTTGTATTCGTGCAAGAGGTGCAAGTCTTCAAACCACGAGCAAGGTCATTGCGAACCAGCTTTGCAGCACTAGGTGCAAGCTGGCATCTTGGACAGAACCCTTTCCACCCACAGTGCACAGATACACTATTCTAATAAGCCATCTGCTCCAGAATGTTAACCCAATGCAGGCCAAAGCTGCAGCTGATACTACTTTGCCACTGCCAGGGTGACTCTTCAAGCAACCATCTCCACGCATACCTGTCCTGAGTCCGATCCAGGGGTGACGCGAAGGTGCAAAGGACGCTCTCCTTCAACCTGTGGGGTATTAGGCGGGTAGTACCTGCCCCTCGTCACAATCACAGTGCGTGTCCTCTTCTGTATCTCATCTTGCGTAGCCCTCTTTGTCAGGTAGTGACGAGTATTAGGCTTGGCGTCATTGATAACTACCTCCTTAAAGATCTCCTTTTTCTCCTCAGGAACAAGAGGCTTCACTTTGATCTGGGCAGCGGCTTGCGTTGCCTGCACGGCATGGAGCACAAACGATCCTCCTACACTGTTTGAAATGACGTCGCTAGACTTGCGTCATTCTTCTAACAGCAGCCTCACCTGTAGTCTGCTTGCCGCTGCAGCAGCGACTGCTTGTGCCTGCAAGAGCACTGTCGATGCAACGCTAGCCCCAGGGACCACAAGTGGGGCCACTGGTGGTGCTGCTGCTGGTACAGCGACGTCCCACTTCTGTTTGCGCTTAGGCAGTTCTGCCATCTCTCGTGCAACAGATCTCAAGAACCGGCAGGTTGAAAAGCTCCAAAGCTGCACAAGCTCTGCATGCGAACGTGCGAATTATCTGTGGAATGGCCAATGCCGCACGAACGTTCAAGCAACTACTTTGTAGCATATGCCTCCCGACAGAGTCCTGAGACGCGTTTACATGATAGCGAGTTCAATACAGGGCAATCCATTGATCCAGGTAGGCGACTGTTTAACTTCCAGAGCCTTCTGGTAGTTTAGTTGAGTTGCCGGTCGAATATGCTGTAGTTCGCCCGGATCAGGCCATATCCTTCGAGCCCATTGGGCCCACTTGCACCATTTAAACGTCATTACACATATCAGGTTGTAAGCTGTTGCTGAACATTGGCTGCACACGTGCCATCCGCGTTCCGTAACGACTCGTCCAGCTTGCCTTTTTGAAGGCTCTGTTGCCTCTGTTACACTTTATCTGCTGAAACGAGGGACATGGGTCTGACCGGAGTCCTTGCAGGCTTGCAACTGCACCAGAAAACAAGCGATCTTGGGAGGCTCCTCCCAGTCGCGTATGCAGCAGCTCACAGCTTCCAATTAGCGAGACTGAATGCTTCACAGCGCGCATTCGGCACAAGTGAACACCCGGAAAGCACTCAGCCGGCTGCCCCCGAGCATGCAGAAGTGGTCAGAGGGGCCCTTCCTGGTGGTCCATCGCCACTAGTCAAGGTCAGTTGCGACCCAGTAGAGGGCTCTTGATGCAAAACCCGAACTCGTGTCACTCCTTTCCATCTTGACTTGCGTTTGCTGTAGTTCCCTGCCATTAAGCTGCCCTTCGCCATGAGGCCAGCCATCTCTCAGTCTGGCAGCAAACCAGTCAGCTTGCAAGCAGAAGGGAGGAGCTTCCACTCTTCAGCCACCTGCAGCGCAAAGCCTGATGGAGGCGCCAGCAGCTCAGATGAGGAGAAGTGGGAGAGCGATGAGGAGCTGGTGCTCGGCCTAGATGAGGTAGGATCCTCTTTGCTTCTGACATTGTGGCGGCAACAGCACATGTGTGACTATGAATTGGCAGCAGCAGCATCAACAGCACATCTGTGATTGTGAAATAGCAATAGCAGCAGCACATGTGCGGATGTGAATCAGCAGCTGCAGCATCAGGACATAGAAGTACATTTATTGTCATACCTAGCAGACTCAGTTGGCAATTGCATATGGGGGAGATGTAGACATGCCGCTGGGTCAAGGGGAACCAGTAAGCAAGACTGCGCACTTTTGTCAGATGTCAGAATCCTCATTGGTGTGTCCTTTGCCAGCATATTACCTGCTTGTCCAGTGACATCGGCATGGTCGTTTATCAGCCAAGGGCGCAATTGCATGGCTTCATAAAGATACCTGTACATGGTTTACAAGTAGAAGCTGACATGCTGCCTGACATCCACCATTGAAGTGTTACCACAGTTGCATATGGTAGCCAAAACTGCAGAGAACTTCCTGCCAGCTCTCCAGAAGCTGGGTGTTCCGCGCTGACCAATATCCATGGTTTTCCTTGCAAATAGGAGATTAAGCTAGGGCCTTGCTGGTCTGCTACCCATTATACTGGGCAATTGGGTAAGGCAGTCATGCATACCCAGTCAGAAAGATGACAATGGTATTCTCAGGTCCGTGGCTAATGCTGTGTTGTCTGCTCTTTGCTGCTTCTGCTTCTGGTCACTCAGGATGAGTTTGAGGGGGAGGATGAGGAGTGGATGGATGACGAAGAAGTGGAATTTGATGAAGATGAGCTGGAGATGAGCGAAGAGCAGCTGGCAAAGATGGAGGCTAACGCACGGGCCGTTGACGAGGAAGCGCCGTATTATGATAAAGATGAACGGATGGCAGACCAGGATGATTTTGATGAAGATGACTACGATGAGGAAGAGGAGGAAGCTGACAAGGCAGAGCTGAAGAAGGCTTAAGAAGTCAGGGGCATCAGGTGAAGCTATTGGCACAGAGCTCATGAGGCAGGCGCTCTGCTCTGATCTTCGTAAGGCACAGCTAAATAAGAAGGAATGGTGGTGAAGAAGGAATGGTGGTCTTGCACCTTTATACTGGGCAAGGAGGGAGCAGGACAGCGATATGAGCAGCATGTTGTAAACCTAGTGTTGTTGTTTAGGACTGGGGGCCAGGGAGGGGAAGAGCTCTGCAAAGGCCATGGTACAGCGCCAATTGCAGGCAACCAGAATACGGTGCTGGCCATCACATCCAATCCAGGAGATCTGGACTGGAAGCCTGCAATGCAGGGTTGCCCTGTGCTTCTCAGAAGTCACAAGCTGTCATATTTGGCACGTGGGTAGCGGTACTCTGCTGGCAAAGCTCTCTTATTCTCGTGCAGTATATGTTGTGAGGATGGGTATATAAGACGGAGCTTGGCCCTCTGCTAGGCTGTGCTTTGCATTTGCAGCTGGATATCAGCAAAAGGATGGGATCTGCATATGGCCGGGGGGTATTTACCAGTCGGTAGGGCAGCAGGTAGGGCTTTGAATGGAAGAGATGTCATGGCCTCGGAGATATGTGCATGGAATGGTTGTGACGGCTCATTAGCATAGAGGCTGTGCAGCTACGTGACAAGCGTTGATGTTTTCTGTTACGGAGTCCTGGTTAAGGTGCCACATTGTGCCTCTGGCTGCATACTGTTGAGTGCATATGCAAGGGACCGTCCTGAGGCTTTGTGTCAATGTTGTGGTTAGTACATTATATTGGTCGTCTTAATGGTAGCATTTGACACAATGAGTATATATGCTCGTTCGTTGAGCGGGGAATGGGGGCATGTCTACCGCAGGTGTTGTTCCTAGGAGGCATCTCATAGGTTTGGGGTGGTGGTCTCAGTATAAAAATGCCCTTTGCTCGTATGTGCCGTACCTGTCATGAACCCTGCGTTTTTCGCCTAGCCTGCACCCCTGTTGTTTGCCTGTACAACCTTCAAGGTGTTGTTCCTTACTACTAAAGGAGAGGCATTAGAACGCGGCTTTACCGAGCCAGTGTCAGTGTCTGTTTACGTTTATCCAGCAGTGCACTTATAGCTGAATCAGCAGCCACGAGGCTTCACTAACGGCTGGCCCCGCGCCGCACCGCCAACCCGGCATGCGGTCCCGGAAGGGCGAGCCGAACTTCCTGTACGGGGCTGAGTAGGGAGCTAGACGCCTTGTGTACGTCCATGTTTCCCGGCGAACCGAAGTAGTGCCCACCGACTGGCCCTCGCCACCGGCAGACTCGGGTGAACCGGTCGGGTCGTGGGATCACATGCCGGTCGGGTCGTGGGCTCAGAGATTCCCCCTCTTCTTCAAGCCCGCCTCCTTACCAGGGCAATCCAAGGATAGTCATGTTAAGTTTATTCTCAATCATAGTGATCATGTGCAAGTTGTGAGGTGTATTTCAGCACTGAAGAAAAGGCGGGAAAGTTGTTTACAACTGCTTGACGATGGTAGAGAGGGTGAAATCATGCCTGAAGGTTATCTCCCCTTTGATTACAACCTATGGCGGATTATGGGACATGATATAGATTAATTGCATATGACTTTCATGTTACTGGGCACCTCTTAGGCATGGCTATGTACTGTGTGTGAATCTTACATTGGCAAACCCATCGGCACTGGTTAATAGTCTGTGTTAGTTCTGGAACTGCTGCTGCTCTGCGATTCTCCACATCTGGGTGAGAGTATTTTTGGCATAAAATGTATACAATGTTCTGATGCTGTTGCGTTGCTGTTTGTTTGCTGGATGTACCCAAAAAATCAAAAACCCAAAAAAATCAAAAAATAAAATTGTGTGTGCACTTTTCCAGGGCCAGTATTCTGCATCATTGTATCTGCTTGGACATGCATGATCATGGAGTTCAAACTGGTGGATGGTGTTCAGTTTTTCCTGGTTCTATTTGTGTTAGTGGCTTTGCCACCCCTGTGGTGAACTGTGGCACCGCACGCGTGCCGATGGGTTTGCCAATGTAAGATTCACACACACAGAGATTTTTGATACCGTTCAGCATTCGGATCATGCCAATCGGCCACAGAGTCCTTGACTTCCCAGTGTTGTAGTGCGGTCCGGCCTCAATAACTTCACTGGTCGCAACTGGATATGGCCATGGAGTGCGTCACGCAGACTCACGTGCAAGTGAAACTGAACGGAGGCCCTCTATCTGCTGAACTACACAACCACCCATCCTTATTGTCTTCCCAGATAGGGATGGCTACCGACATAGTACATTGTGCCAGTGCTCACTCGTGCGGTCTCTCAATGAGGAACCCGGTCTGACTGCAATGAGTCAAGGAGCAGTGCTGCCCTGTCCAGCCCAGATCCCCCAACTAATAATACCAGCAATGGATGTCAGGGCGGGGACTACATACAGGGAATCCATTATTCCCTTTGGATTGAATTCTCATGCATGCACGCATGTGCTACCACCGCATCCAGTACCAAGATCATCAACAACCATAATCTGTCAAAGCTGCTGTTAGTGCCCCGCTGGTGGTGCTAGATGGCAACCATTCGTACCACACCGTACAACACACACAATAAATCAGAACATGGCTAGCAGGCAGCCAGCCCCAGAGTACCACATATGTGAGTGATACTCACTGACGGGACAATGAAATCCCACAAAGGGTGGGAACCAAACAAACCTCCCGCATCTGCTGCATGGCAGGCGGCTCCCACTACACAGATAACACAATACAAACCGGGACAATCAAACAGCAGTAGGTAGCATATCCACAGGTTCAAGACAACCCAAAACCTCTCAGTGCAAAAGCAAAACTGCAGAAACAATTGAACAGTTTACAATGGGTCCTGAACCAGATGAATGTGCAGTGCAGGAGACACTTGCCACCCCATCTAGTTCATCCATTGAGTTTGTATAAAGATAACCAGTCCATCACCCACCCTCCCCAGAACCCATGGGTCTGGCGATACTAGACCACGCAGGGCACAAGGCTCATGTATGACAACATTACCACCACCCCTCCACCTTCCAAGATGCAGAGGGCAATCCACCTCAAAAGCTGACCTTATCAGCCCTCTCCAACAATCAAAAAAGTAGGCTGACAAAAGAAGGTCACCAATGGGACCAGCTGCTCTCCCTCTTGTCACCCCTTGTCCCTCCCCACACCATAAGATGCTCTGCCAGAAGGGCAGTTGCAGACACAAACCTTTCAGGCACAGGGCCTTGCACTAGTGTGTAAAGAAGCAGCACCAGCTTTGTTGCCTCCTTGTGATTGCAGCAAGGTAGGCAAACTGATCAATCAGCCTCCACCAACCTGGCTCTCCTACTCCTTGATGACAAGTCAGCAAGTTCAGTAAGAAATATACACATACCACTCCTTGCTTGACCATGAAATCTTTGCAACCCAGGTTTTCAGCAGCAGCTAAACAGCCACCCAGCTGTCCACTCCCTCGTATAGCAGCACATGAATTGCTGATTTTTATTCATTGAATCCCTCAAACCCCACCCGCAGCAGCACATCATCTGAGTGTGCAACTGCCCTCAATACAAGTAATCCATAAACCCTAAATCCCTAAACCCTATGTGCACCAATCAGCACATTCTCCCCCTCATCCTCCTCGTCCTCCTCTCTGAGCTCCACCTTTCCCCGCCCTGCCTTCCCCGGACTCCCGGGCAGCACCACCCGGCTCTTAAACATGCTCCTGGTGGCCGCCTTAAATCCCCCATGCTGCCAGCTCTTATGTGTAAAAATAGAAGCAATGACACCCATGTCCTGCATTGTCTCAGGCAACGGCACCCCCAGCGTCTCCGGCAGTGTAAACACCAGCAACCCCGCCACCAGCGCCGCACACCCAAACGTCAGAAACGGCACCAAATTGCTGTGCATGTTTGTGCCCGCCATGGCAATGAACGGTGCAATGATGCCCCCAATACGCGCCGCCTGATTCTCCGCGCCGAGCACTGCACTCCGGATCAATGTCGGGAACAGCTCGCTAGTGTAGATGCTCGCAATCCCGAACGACCCCGCAATGCCAAACTTGCCAGCAGCTGCCAACAGTGCTTGACCCGTGCCAGCCGGCGTGAATGCGCAGCCAATGCACGCCGCGCCTCCGAGGAGCAATCCGCCGGCCATGATGTTGTGCCGCCCCCAGCGCTCGATGAGGAAGCCTGCTAAGAGGTAGCTGGGCAGCTCAGCAATGGCAGCGATGGAGAAGCTGACCAGTAGGGAGCCACCAAGGCCTGACAGGGCAAAAGAGATGCCGTAGTAGGCCATGCAGACCACCATCCTGCAATCATGGGAAACCGAGGGGCAGCAATTCGGTGGTTTCATTGTATTCCTTAGTAATGCCTTGCATGTCCAACTGAGTGGAACTGTCCCCCAGTCAAAGTTAGGACAAGTCATCAGTGACTTGTTGGCATAAAAGCAGTACTACCCCGAACGCGACCACTCGGGGATGATATATAATGTGAGCTTGCAGTGAGACTTTGATTAATGTGAGCTTGCAGGAAGTTTGCTGTAGAAAGCCCATTTCAAATCACCCAACCTCTCCCCGGTCAGCAGAGCAATACAGGTTGAAACTCAAAGTAACATGTACAAGTAGCCCTATTTCATCCCGCCGTATCTACTTGCACATGCATGCCCTACTCCACACACAACCCTAAACCAGTAAATCTCCCTCATTGCTCATGCAAGACCATGGCTCCTGCACAATACCCCACACTTGCAGGCACACAACAGCAGTGCCTTTGTCCCTGTAAGACTGGACCGTGCCTGGCCCCCTCTGTCCCTGCTTTTGAATACCAACATCTGCATGCAAGCAGCAAGTTGCATGCGGTACATCCCCCTGTAACCTCAGATTACTCACTTACAACACCCTGCCCGACCAACAATGCGTTACCACCTGCAGCCCTGCCGGCAGCAAATCCCAAAACCCTCGCCCTGTTGCTGCAGTCAGTGCTAAACCCTGCAGGTACTACAACCACAGGGCTGCCATGCACCACCCCAGCTTGCAGACATCAGCACAGACAATCCCCAAAGCCTCTGAAGGGCCCTACTTCCCTCCCATCCATGCAATGAGTTAAGGCCATCGTTGCCCTTTCATCATCCTAGCCCCATCTAGCCCCATCTGCATCTCCTAGCAGCATGTAATGCACCCCCCTCCCCCCCTCTCACCATGCATATGCCAGCACAAAGAATCGCCTTGCAATGTGCCAGTCCTTGAGTGCATCTATGAGGGTCAGCTTTGTTGCCCCCTCTCCCCCTGTCCCCCCAGCAGACACATCCACCAGGGGCTCAGTGGGCATGGAGGACTTGTTACGCTTAGCAATGCCTTCAAGCACCTGCAGCACCACAACAGATGGTTAGGGTGTAGGGTTTAGCAATGAATTAGGGTGTAGGGCTTAGCAATGCCTTCAAGCACCTGCAGCACCACAACAGATGGTTAGGGTGTAGGGTTTAGCAATGATTTAGGGTGTAGGGCTTAGCAATGCCTTCAAGCACCTGCAGCACCACAACAGATGGTTAGGGTGTAGGGTTTAGCAATGATTTAGGGTGTAGGGCTTAGCAATGCCTTCAAGCACCTGCAGCCCACAACAGATGGTTAAGGTTTAGGACTCAGGGCTTAGCAATAGTTAGGGCCTAGCAGTGCTTCTAAGGTTGCTTATGGCTTAGCAATGCTTATGGCTTAGGGCTTAGCAATGCCTTCGGACACTTGCAGCTCACAACATAAGGGTAGGGTCTGGGGCTTAGGGCTTAGCAGTGCCTAAGACATAGCAATGCTCAGGGCTTAGGCTTAGCAATGCCTTCAAGCACTTGCAGCCCACAACAGATGCCACCATCACACCAGCACATAAGAATATACCAGTAGAGGGATGCCGGCTTTAACCAGCTCCTATCCTTACTTAAAAGCTCGAGTAGCTGCCAGTGCTAATTGAGAGCATCCAGCTGTCAAGATGCATTCACCCCCACACACATACCAACCCAGGCCGCGTCATATCTGAAGACTGCCAGAAAGCTGGCCCGCGTCACATCATCCCCTAGCAGATGAGTCAACGTCCGTGATTGTAACATCATTCCCATCATCATCAGAAGTATAAGCTTATCGTTACGTATTGGACTTCAGAACAACCCAGTACAAGTGACAGACTGTCAGTTACCACCCTTGCGCCCTCAACTGCCGGCTCCTTACATGCTTGCTACTGGACAATATAGGCCCCCGCAGGCATAGGCTCCCCTAATTTGTTTCCCGCACCGGGCGTAGCATTGCCACCCGCCTGGGTATTGAAGCCCATCCCACTAACATCCCACTAATATCCCACTAATATCCTGATGTGACACTGCAGTGGCCCTTGGGGCGCACCTCACCCCAAGGGCTCAGATGGACCATCCGCCTCACCCCACCAGCAGCACCTCACACCCACCTTCATTACCATCTGCATCCATCCAATCTAGCAACACATATTTTACAAGCTTTCCCAAGCTATCATCAACCAATTCCAAGTGACAGCTGGGCATGTACTGCCCCCACACCACCTCATCTGCCAGGCCTCCTCCCTCCAATCCTCAATGTCTAACCCCTTAACCTCACCACCTGCACCTAGACTCCTGCACCCCACCACCTACACCCTAAACCCCTGCACCTCACCTGCCAGGCCTCCTCCCTCCAACCCTCAACGTCTAAACCCTTAACCTCACCACCTGCACCTAGACTCCTGCAGCCCACCACCTACACCCTAAACCCCTGCACCTCACCTGCCAGGCCTCCTCCCTCCAATCCTCAACGTCTAAACCCTTAACCTCACCACCTACACCTAGACCCCTGCAGCCCACCACCTACACCCTAAACCCCTGCACCTCACCTGCCAGGCCTCCTCCCTCCAACCCTCAACGTCTAAACCCTTAACCTCACCACCTACACCTAGACCCCTGCACCCCACCACCTACACCCTAAACCCCTGTACCTCACCTGCCAAGCCTCCTCCCTCCGGCCGTGTACCAGCAGCCATCGCCCTGACTCCGGCAGCAGCGGCCACATTAACAGTGACGCCGCAGCCAGCACTGCCCCTGCTGCAAACTGTGCTCGCCAGGATGAGAAGATCACAGCAAACAGCACCAGAGCAAATTCACCAACAATAAAGAACACCTGTAGCAGCGACAACAGCAACAGCAGCAGTAGAGAGGGAGCAACCTTCAGGAACTCAGCCTGCTTTGAGGAAGTTATGGTAGATTGTACAGCCTGGTAGGTGAGATTACCAATCAGATCCTACACTGATCCAAGCTGCTGTGAACGCTCTTGTAGGTTCATAAGCCAATTAGTCCCCCTGTGTTGTGTTTACTTTTGCTGCTACCGCTGTCTTTCATGCCTGCTTACTGGTATATTGACTACACATGCAATTCATCCAACCCACAGGCCCCTGTTGTAACATTGTTGTCTTACCCTATCCTTCTATGTCCCTATACCCTTTGTAATTCAACCCAGGTCTGACTTTGATGCCTGCTGCCTGATCATGCTGCCTTTTACATCTCCCCATCTGTCTTATTGTATCCTGCTAACGTCTCTATCGCCCCCCGCTTAAGATGGACCCTTGCCCCAGTTCGTGTCTGCTGCGTAGTTCAAGGCTGCCTTCCTTTGTATTTCCCCCTGCTGGTGTGCGTACAGGCAGCAGACTGTTTCAGTTGTGATTCTGCACATGGTCCATTTGCTTTGCTACTTCATTCCCTAGTTGCCTCTGCAAATGGAATCACCCATACCTGCATCACGATGCCTGCTGCTGCTAGACCCACAAACCCAACCCTAAACCCTAGCTTGTAACCCCAGCCTTAAACCCTACCTGTGTCAGGATGCCTGCTGCTCCTCTCCATGATGGCCCAATCATCTCAGTAGCCAGGATGTAGCAAGTGAGTGCCTGGCCTGCTACACCTATGCCTGTAAGCAGCCGCAGCACCAGCAGCACCCAGTAGTTGGTGGCTCCTATGCATGCTGCTGTAAACACAGCACTGGCTGCTGTAGACCCAAACAGAGCTTTCTTCCTGCCAAACGAGTCTGCTAAACTGCCAAAGAGGCCTGATCCGATGAGGTAGCCAATGAAGAAGAAGCTGTTCGCGACCTGAGACTTCCAGGCTTCGTTGCAGATGAGGTTGAATTCTGAAACGATGTGGGCTTTGGGGTGGGTCCAGGACCACTGGCTGGGGGTTAAGCTGCAAAAGCCGACCGCAGGGTCGCTGCTGCTTAGTACTGCTGCGCAGGCCGCATCATCTGCTTGGTTGCATGTCCACTGGCGGTCTGTAATCGGGGTGCCAAGGCTGAACACCAGCAGCAGGATGAGCACGGCGTTTGGGACCCACATCAGCGAGGCCAGTGTGAAGATGATGATTTGGCCTAAACCGATGTCTCCTATATACTTCGTTAAAGCGTTATCGAACGTCAATCCCTGGGGCTCGTTGCTGGGGGCTGGGATAGGTATCAGGTTGCTTCTTGAGTCCCCGCTAAGGCCACCGAGTGGCACAGACTGCCAGGTTGACAGGCTACTAGAACCCGCCAGTCCCGATACAGTTGCATCTATCAGCGGTCCTTGTACTGAGACAGACCTTGCGTCCGCTTGTATGGCTATCACAGGCCCTCTCGGACTCGCCTTTTCCTCGCTGCCCATGGCTGCCCGTCAGTGAATTAGAGCTGGCTTTTCTTTTTGCAAATCGGATCCAGCGAGTTGGAGAATACACAATAATCTTGAAGGCAGGTATAAACGTCAGAAGTCTTTCAAATTAGCATACGTGGACTCTTCGTACTGGCATGTCTTGAAGAGGGTCCAACAAGAGGGACCTGCTGCTTATTGCTCAGTGCGACATGTCCGGAGACCCCCATATCCTCCATTATGTCCTTCAGAAGGCATCATGGCGGCAGAACAGCTGCTTCCCGCCGAGTGAGTCTCCGAGTGACGAGTCCTCCTGAGTCAGCTATTGGCACTACAGCCTCCCGCTACAGGCAGAAGTAAGGCCTTTACAAATCTTGATGTTTGATACTCATGTTGCTGCCTGCTCCAAAGCAATGCAAGATTTCCTGAGGGAGGGCTACCGCAGAGTGACGCAGGTCATGCAACATTGGTCATGCCCCGGCCTACCTGGCGTGCATGACCACCGACAATGAACACTACTTTGCACAAACAAGATTGCATTGTTATCATCGAGCACACATAACCCAGGTCAAGATAGCGCTATGAGTGATAGCATCAACTGAGTCTAGAATCATACATCCTGCCGTATACATGTCTCTGAAAAATCCCACGGCACAGGCCCAGGTTTGGGCAGCTGGCCTAGTTAACTGCCCCAACCGTTCCGATCACGGGGTTTTGGATATGTTTTTCCCAATAGAGCCCACTGCTGTATGCCCCATAAGCTAGTTAGGCAGCCTTGCGACCCAAAAACCAGAAAACTTTGAATACCCTCCTCCCAATCCCCCCTCCTGTCCCAAAGCCGCCTCTGTAGTCATACATAGTCACATTGTGGAGCACAGCAGTCCTCTTCACAGCACAATGAAGATGCTCGCCCTGCACTGAGCATTCAAGGTCTCACAACCAAAGACTTTGCCATACAAGCAAAAGCACCACAGTGTCACAAGGAAACATAAGGGTTTAGAATTCAGGAAGGTACCGTGAAAGGCACCAATCCTGCAGTGATCTCAACCCTGCAGTGACCTCCAGGGTTAAGATTACCATAATAGTAGTACCAGCTAGCCCAAGAGGGCATCCCTTGGAACCAATGAAGGCTTATACTACGGCCATAACCACCAACTCAACAGACAATTTGACGGGGTAAAGTCGATTTGACCAAAAACCGTCAGATAATGGAAGGACTACAACTTCAACTGGCACAAGTACCTCGCAAAACACGCACTTACAGTCAGCTGCTGCAGCTACAGCTGCTAGTTCAGTCCTTGGCCTGACCCCGCCTCCGGCTTAGTTAGGCCCTGCCGCCACCAGTACCTCTCGCTGCTGCTGACAGGCGCAAAGAGTGCTACTGCCGAGATACAGTTCCTATAGCCTACCCCCTGTGGACCTCCTACCCTCAAGACATTAACCGCCACTTGGGTACAAATGCTTATGTAAAGCAGCAGTACCACTGCTGCTGTGGTCACCTGCTGCCCTCATCCCAGCACTCCTTCAAGGCCTGCAACCATTCATCTCTGCTCCGACCATTCCCACCAACAGGAACTTCCAGATTAAACCCATACATCCGCCCGCCCTCCTCACATACTAATGTAAAGCACCGCCCCTGATCCCCCTCCCCCTCCCCTCCTAAACCCCCATCCGTCAAGGCCCCATCATCACTAACCCCTCCATCCACCCCTACACCTCCCTCCCCAGGATCCCCCGCTGCTGCTGTTAGTAATGCAGTTCGTAGCTTCGATAGCCTCTTCTTAAGAGTGGTTCCTCCGCCATGTTGGGGGAACAGTCTCATGCCAGGCTGCAGTTTCACTAAGGAGTGCAATGGAATCTGGGTATAGGAGCCACCAAATACTCCTGATCGCTGCTGCTGCTGCTTCTTTGTTATGAAGGATTTAGCGCCTGATCTGACAACCATCCCCGTGCTGCCCCTCCTTGTCCTCCCTCCTGCTGCTGCTTTATCACCCGAGACACCAGCAGCCATAACTCGAGCACCCATGAGTTTGAGGCATGGTCCCTCTGGTGACTCAAGCACTAGTGACAATGTCACCAGCAGCCGGTGACCCTCTGGTGTATAGAGTGTGAAGGGTGCTCCTTCCAGCAGGGCAGTACGCCGCCAGAGAGAGCAGATGGAAAGAAGGGCATGGTGCCTGCAGCAGTACACAAAACACAGCTTGTCACTTCACATTTCTGCTTGCTCCAGAATAGAAGCTCCAAACTAAGGAAATCAACTGCGTACCAAGGGCTCCCTGGCTGATGCTTCAAAAAGCAGGGCTTCTAGGCGCATGTGCTTTTTGCGTTCTCAGCTTCAACCGCTGCTACATTGTCAGAACTAAGGACATTGTGCGCCAAACATGTTGTGGCAGACCCCAAGCGTAGAATGGTGCACTGTATTGCTGATCAATAGTCATTTCAAGCCTGATTATACAGGAAACTGCAGACCCTCCCTGCACCTAGCATCACAGTGTGGTACAGACAGTCTGGTGCCCCCCCCCCTGCCTCGCCTCCTCTACTTGCCTGTTGCAGCGGGTACCTAGCTAGTAGTCTATTACCTCTGCCACCCTCCCTCCAGCTAACCACATACTACTGGGCTTTGTGACTGTTAACCCCCTGACTGACTGAGTGAACCCTGCCAAAGATGCAACACGTACAGTAGTAAGCTTGATGTAATCACCCCCCTTCACCCTTTCTCCCACCACGCAATCACCCTCCCACCCTCCTAGCTACTTGACCCCTACTCTAAACATAAACCCCACCATCCTCATCTCTCCATCGCCCCTACCATCCTGCCTTTGTATCATTAACTTGTAACCCTAAACTTAAAACCCTGAGGCCCTCACCTATCCATCATCTTTATCACTTGTTGTTGCAGCTGTTGCACCTCCACCTCCTTGGCAGCTAGCCCAAAACCTTAAACCTCCTAAACCTCAGGCCCTAAACCTAAAGCCCTGATGCCCTCACCTCTCCATCATCTTCTTCAGCTGTTGTTGCAGTTGTTGCACCTCCCCCTCCTTGGCAGCTAGTTCCCGCCTCAGTGCCACCATGCCACCCAACACTGCCACACCACCACCACTCACACCACCAACGGACCTAAACCCTAAACCACCCTCACTAACTGCACTGCCTGGCGAGGGTACTGCACTACTTCCCTCCCGACCTGAACCACCTGTTGAGATCGCAAGCCTCCCTGAGTGTACCACGCCACCACCACCAGCACCACCACCATTAGCAACAGGAGCAGCAGTAGAAGTAGCAGTGGAAGCATCTCTTCCTACTGCTGCTGCTGCTCCAGCTGCTGCCAGCGTTGCTAAAAGAGAAAGAGGCTCAGCTTTATTGCCACTGCCATCCTGGACAGCTGCTGCTGGTGGTGATCCTTGTACTGCTCCTGCTCCTGACAACCCACCAGCTGCACCTCCTGCTGCTGCTGCTGCTGCTGCTGGCTTTGCTGCCCCTGGTGCAACATTTACCGGTGCTGCTGCTGGTGGCGATAACGACAGCAAAGTCTCCTCAGTTTTGATCAAAGCTTCTGCTGTTGCAAGACCACTGCTTCCCCCTGCTGCTGCTGCTGCTGTTGGCGGTTCCGCCACCGGCAAGCCCTCCGGTAAACCTGCAACCCCTGCCACCCCCCTGTCCAATAAACCAACGAGACTCCCCATCCAGCTCTTGTCACGAGAGAACAGATCAATCCCTTCTCCCCCTTCTACCGCTGCTACAGCCTCTTCATAACCTTGAGCAATACTAACATCTGCTACATCCTCTGGCTGCAGTGGCATTCGCCATGCCTCACCCGAATCCACATAACCAAGTGACACACCTGGTGACTCATCCTGTTGACCAACGTTTGACCGGAAGACCCCCTGAGGTAGCAGGTCAAACCTTCCATCTGGGTCAAACCCAGCAGCAACAGGCAGTACACTATTACCTTGACCAGCTAACAAAGCAGCTGTAGCACTGCTGCTATTGCTACGGCTAGCCCCACTACCTCCAGAGGTAAAACTACCCCCTTGCTCAGAAACAGCAGCAGCAGCAGCGGAGGTACCATCTTTTTTAAACCACCTAGCCCTAAACCCTGGCTCCTCCTCCTCCTCGCCTTCCCTATCCTCTGCATTGTATGGCCCCGGGCTGGACCTCGCCTTCCTCCGCAGCAGCGCTTTCATAGACGCCCTAAACCCTACCCGCTCGTCTTCAAGCTGCTTGCTAAACCCTGAGGCTTCCTTCAAAGTCTTAAACCGCACATGATGACCCCCGCCCCCACCTTCTCCTCCTTGCCTCACTGATCCCACTTCAGCTTCAGATGCTGCTCTGGGACGTCCCCACACTGCTGCTGCTGCTCCTGGTGATCGTGGTGCTGCTACTGCTCCCGACAACAATCCAGCTGCTCCTCCTCCTGCTGCTGCTACTGCACCTGCTGCTCCCCCTGCTGGTGATGTGGACATCTCTCTTAGCTGTTGCAGCAGTGGCCTTTGAGTCTCAAGTTCTTGCCAGTGCTCCTGTTGCTGCCGTTCTTTACCTTCTTGTGGCTCCCCACCACCACCACCACCACCATACATGCCTGGCAAACTCCCACCCTTCACCACCTCCTTACCTTTCTCCTTTTCCTCCTCCTTCTCCTGCTGTCGTTGCTTTTGCTCCATTCCTCGGCGCTGCTCTTTAGCTGTAAGAATATACCCACCACCACCACCATCACCAGCAGCAGCAGCCCCAGCAGGAGAAGAGGGTGCACTCCTCCTCCCTACTCCACCCACCCCACCATACCCCCCGACCCCCACACCATCCCCACCCACCGCCCCACTACCCCTAGCACCGCTGCTGCTAGTACTAGTGGCTGCCACCCTCCCTCCTGCAGCCTTCACTCCATCAAGACTCACCCCCGCAGGAGGTTTGTTCTTAGTTGACACCATCCATTGCATGTCCAGCTGCAGTGAAGCAGCAGGTGGTAGCCCCCGCCCTGCCAGAGGTAGTGTGAGGGGGCAGGAGGGACCATTGGGGCTCAGGCCTAGGGAGGACAGTTGGAACTGCAACAGAACATGGGACAAACGAACTGAAGACACGTTTTCAGGCAAAGAAGGGACAAGCTGAGGCAGCAGAGATGGCAAGGGAGGAAGTAACGTGCTCACATTTTGGAGCTAGTTAACTTCTATAAACCAATTCCTGAAGGAGGTATCGTGGCACAATCATGCATACACCCGGCCTCATTGTGAACACAAATTTTTTCTCACTAGCGGCCCACTGATGGACATGCTGTACTCCCATCCGTATCCAAGAGATCCCCGCGCTAATACTGCTCGAGATAGCAGCTCTAGTTAGACGCCAGAGCCATTCTCTTTTGATCGTGAAGTCGTACATCAAGTGCGTGGGATTACGCGTTTCGGCCTGTTGGCCATCATCAGATCCGTATGTGATGTATGCCCATACTCTTAATAGCACTCGTGGTGTGCACGCCAGTGGTTGTGGCTTCAATCTTATGTGGCACTATTTCTGGACTTAAGTGCATTTCTTGACAGATACCCCTAAGGTTAGCCTGCAGGGTAGTTCTGTGCTCCATTCAACAGGGTCTTGGTGACCTCCCTTCCCGCCTCCCTCCCCCCGCCCTCCTTCCCTCTCTCTCCCCGTCCGGCCTTCCCTCTTCCTCACACCCCCCTCTTCTCCCTCCCCCTTCCCTTCTCCCTCCCTCCTTCCTTCCTCCCCTCCCACCCTCCGGCCCACTCAAGTGTTCCCCTCCCCTCCCACCCTCTTTACCTCCCCTCCCTCCCTCCTCCCATCCCCTACTCCTTCTTGCCAGACCAAACCTGCCCACTTCCTCCTGGTTGCCCCCTAGGACAGTCCCTAGGCCCCTCCCATCCCACGTACAGCTGGATGCCTCTCCCACCATTTGCCATAGCCGGTCTTGACCCTCCTTTTCTCTTCCCCCCTCCCATCCCCTCCTCCTCCTGACCCTGCAAAACCAAACCAGCATCTCTCTCTCTCCCTCTTCTGCCTTCTCTCTTCTCCCTTCCCCAATCCTATGTTTCTTGCCCTCCCCCCCTCCCCTCACCTTGGCTCTCCCCAGCAGCTCTGGATCTCCCAATGCTGATGAATTATACACTCCCACACGAACAACATCGTCAAAGCCAACACCACCACCAGCACTTAGTTGCGCCACCCCTGCTCCTCCTCCTGTACCATCTTTCAGCCCCTTTGCTCTATCCCCCGTGTTGCCTGCTCCTCCTCCTCCTCCTGCTGCTGCTCCTGCTGCTGCTTTTCCTCCTCCTATTGCTGACATCATCCCGCCCTCCCCTATACTGTCAACCAACACACCCCCTTCCTTGGAACTACTCCTAACAGCTGCTGCTGCTGCTGGTTCTGCTACTTGTGCTGTTGCGTGTGTTGCTCCGGCATCAGTGTTGAGTGGCGCAGGCAGTGGCAGGCTGAGCTGCCAGTTCCAATTGACGCTGCTCCTACTGGTGTGCATGATGGGGGTGCGCAGGACCAACCGACCGTACCGCAACTCACAGTAGGCGGACATACGACTGGATGGAACACTAATGACACCAGTGGCGCCCTGCAGTACAGGGCAGTACATGTGGGTCAAGTTAGGGTTTAATTAGAGGTGACATGTTAATCCTTAGACCCTGAGCCTAAACCATAAGCTAGAGGTACAGGAAACATATTTGAGTTGATGGGGTTGCAGCGCCAAAACGACAGCATACGGGTATGCATGGGCAGTGCAGGATGGAGCAGGTATTATGATATCCTGGGTTACAAATACTGACTAGAGAGAATAGGTGATTTCAGGAAAGGCACTAGTACGCCTAGTCACCAGAACAACATCAAGGTCACTACATAGCAGAATAGATAAGCATAGCCAACCTCCTCAGGTGCATGGCAGCAGTAGCATCCACCCTATTCAAAAGGCAAGCCGGCGCCACCTTAAGTCCCCATGCTGCAGGCTTTTGCACACCCATTGGAAAAACTGGGCCTATAAGACTTGACGCTACTCCTTGACTTTAACTTGTGGTCACCCTGAGAGCAAGGGCTTAGGGTTTAGAGTTTAGCACCCTGGGCTTTAGAGCAAGGGTTTAGGGTTTAGTACTCTTTATAGAGCGGCAGTCATAGCCCAGCAGAATCTGGTCTGCTACACGCTTGCACTAGCAGACACAACATGTAGGACGGCAGGGCAGGTTATAAAATACAACCTCCTACCTCTCTTGCATCTCCAGCTGCTGCTGCTCCTGTGTCTGGTGGTACATTGATGCCATGTGCTGTTGCAATGACCACCACCACCACACCACCTGGACCACCAGCCTGGAAGGAACAACAACAGCAACAAGGGGGCAGGGTTTAGCAGCTGCGCAAGCTTCATGCACTGCAGAAAGCTCTGTAGCCAAGCCCTTCTGCCCAAACAGAGCAGCAGCAGCAAAACCCTAAAAGATGTTGCAAAACCCTAAACATGTGTGGTGTCACCAGCAGGTTCAGAACCTATCTCGAGATCACGAGCACAGCCAGTGTGCAGATACCGTGCAGTCCTACTTGCCACGCCCTATGCCTCTGATGTCATGCAATGTGCCCAAACCTCCTCATTGCTTCTGATGGTTGTGTCTCCACCAATGAAAGCCATACTGTAGGCAACCAAAGCAGGGGAGAGTGCGGGCAGAAAAGCAGGGGTACATGATGCAGTGCAGCAAGGACCAGAGGTGGTTATCAGTGAGGGTGTGGTAAAAGAGGTGTCACAGTTCAAGTACTTGGGAAGTGTGCTTGTGACTGATGGCAGGTTGGATGTGGAGTTGAATATCAGGAGGGGTAAGGCTGTGGGGAGGTTTAAGCAGTTTGAAAAGATGTGGGGTACCAAGCATCTGTCATTGGCTACGAAGGTGAAGTGTTTCAAGGCATATGTGTTGCCAATTCTGCTGTTCGGGAGTGAGTGTTGGTCCCTGACCAAAGTGCAATCGCAAAAGCTTGAGCGGGTGCACTCTAGCTGCCTTAGGAGCATCCTGGGGGTCAGGCTGTCAGATCGGCACACCAATGAGCATATCAGGAAATCATGTGGGGTAGCCACCTTGTCAGCATACATCACAGCAAATAGGCTGAGGTGGCTGGGGCATGTGGGCCGCATGGAGGAGGGCAGGTTGCCGCATATTGCGTTGTTCTCTTCATTACATGGTGACATGACGAGGCCAGTGGGTAGGCCTCGCCATACCTGGGAGAAATGCGTGTGTGCAGATCTGAAGGTGCTTGGTCAAGATGAGGGGAGCTGGGAGGCTTCATGTCAGATTAAGAGTGCTTGGAGGAAGAGGTTGTGGGATCTTACGCACCCTTGGGAAAGCCAACGGTTAGTGAGGTGTAGAAGGCGCACTAAGCAAGCTATTGATAAGCATGTGGAGCGCTATGTGGTGCCTTTCAGTGGCTGGGAGGATGGTGGTTCACCAGTACCTTGGTGGTGGGAGCCACCTCCAGCCCCTACTAGGGTGGTGCTTGATCCTGCTGCCTCCCCGCCACCCATGTGTGATGGAAGTGGAGCAGGTTTTGGGTTTTAGTGGTGGTGTTTGCTTCCCCTTGGTGTGCACGCCGTTGCATCTAGCTTGTGTGTGGCAAATCCACCATCGGTTGTGTGGCTTCGTGATTGTGATCAGGAGCCTTGTGTTTGTGGCCTAGGTTTGTTTGGCCATTGGCATTGCTGGTCTTGCGTTTTGATTGATTGATTGACATGATGCAGTGCTGGAAGGAGAAACCCAAGGAGCAGAAAACAAAGCAAGCTGGAACCAAAACTAGTTCTTGTCCTGTGGGTTGATCAATGAAATGAAAGGGCTGGCAAGACTGCTGAGAAGCTGAATGACTGCTGCTGACAAAAAGCTGACTCAATCTCCACCAGCACCGGATTACAATTAGGAGGGCACGCACCAACGATCAGACCAAATGTGTGGCACTTGCATGATATCCATACGCACCCAGGATAAGTGCCTCCACGCCCCAATACAAGTGCCCTTCCCCCTTTCTTACCTGCTCACCCTCCCTCATCGGCTGCCCCCATTGCACCTCTTCCCCCCCCCCCCCCCCATCTCCCTGCCAAAACCTGCCATATCCCACATGACAGGCATCTCTCAGGCTTACATAATGTAGCGATGTAGGGTTTGGGATCAACAAATACGCAAATGTAACACCCCACAAGGGTTGAAGGGTTATTGCTTCCCTACCTCTGCCCTTCCTCCCTCCCCTCCCTTTCTTTATCTTCTCCCCCAACCGTTCCCAGCCCCATCTCTGCCATTTACTCCTCTCCCCTTTTCCCCAGCTCCATGTTCGTTGTTCTTGAAACCCCCCCCCCTCTGCCTACCTTCCTGCCCGCCCCCCCTCTCCCTACCTTCCTGCCCGCCCCCCCTCTCCCTTCCCTCCGCCCCAATCCCTTCCCTTCCCTTCCCTTGCCTTCCTGCCCGCCCTCCCCTCCCTCCCTTCAACCCCAATCCCCAACCTTTCTCCCTCACTTTTAAAAATCGTCCCTCCCCCCAACCTCTGGGCCTTACTCCTCTACCCCCCCCCCCTCCCCGCCCCTCCTTTCAACAGTATAAGCTTCCCCCTCCTGAGCAACCCCCCCATCCGCTCCTCCTTGCGTTGAGTGATGCATAATGACCCAAAGACCCTCCCAGCCGTAGCAAAGAATCCCATAGCTCACCTCCTGTGCCTTTCAACCGACGCTAACCGCTAGACACCAGCCTCGCGTTCACCAGCTCAGAACCCAGCCCGTCGCCAAATCTTACAAGCTAAATCTATGCACCTTCAGCTACTATCTAACAGCTAAGTATAGGGTTGGGCCACCCCGATACTTATCTTTCTTAGCCCTCAGCGACGCAGATCAGACCTTCTCACCATCCGCCCCTCCTTGCACTTATTCAGGCCTTCCTCCCACCTCTCCTTCTCCCTCTCCCCCCTCCCCAGCCCCTCCTCTCCCCCCCATCCTCGCCCACCCCCACCCCCCTTCCCCCCTTACCCTGGCCACATGTCTATTTCCGTATGTCCTGCCCATGTCCACTGCCCCCCTCTCATCAATTCAACCCCCCTCTCCTCCCTCCCTCACCCACCCTCCTCACCCCCTTACCCTGGCCAGATGACCCTTCCTATAGATCCTTGTCAGATCCACTGTCTTCCTCTCACCAATTTACCCCACCCCACGCCCCCCCACACCCCACCCCCTTCCCCCCTTACCCTGGCCACATGTCTGTTCCTATATATCCTCCCCATGTCCACTGTCCTCCTCTCTGGCTCCACCAGTCTCTTAGTGATGAGTCCCGCCAGCAGGTCACGCACCATCTTCACAATGAACTTCATCTCACTAGCAAAGCTGGCAGCACCCAGTGGCCTCACCACCAGATCCAGATCAGGTTCCTGCAAGAAGCTGTACTGGATACCCCTGGGGGACACAAGCACCACAGCAGATAATCATAAGCAGTGGAGATGTGTACTACACGTCCATATTCTGTTCCACTTCGCTGTCCTTTGTGACAGCCCGAGGTGCGGGGCCTAGGGCACTTTTTGCTATGCCATAATATGCAGCTCAGTTTGAAGTGACATAGAGGATCCTTATTTGCATACTAGCTGAGTCTTGACCCCCTCTTCCCCCCTGGGGGTTGTGTATGTGTGGGTGGGGGTGGGGGGTAGGAAATCTTACTGGGTAGTGGATACCCTTGGGGGGATTAGAACCACAGCAGATAGCGCAAGCAGTGGAATGGTGTAGTCCCTGCCATTATGGCACATGCTGGTCACATCACCTAGAAACTACTTACAGAGGGGATCACAAATCGCACATTTGGTCTTGGGTAAGTCAATGTCTCTCCCCCAACCCCCGGCACCGCTAACCCCTCCAGCCGATCCCCCCACATCCCTCCCCATTTGGGCCTCTGTTGCCTCTCCCGCCCCCCCCCCCCTCCCCCCCATCCTGTACCCGCTCCCCCCCCTCTCTCACTTTATCCCTGGTGGTTCTCTTGACATTTCCAGCCCCAGTCTCAGTTTCCCTCCCAGGTGTACATGTGTGGCCTCCACCCTCCAGTCCATGGCAGGAAGCATCAAACTAGGGTAGGCACGAGTACGCACCGCAAGCTGCAAAAGACAACAAAAGAAGCACCATTTGTCTTAATATCACCATTTGCTTGCATACCACCATCTGCAAAGTCCATTCAACCAGGATCACAATAGACTTAAAGATGAGATTGGGATGAGATTGTAATGTCACTTCTTTTAAACTTCAGAATGACTAAACATGAGAGGCCACAGGATAAACCAGACCGACTCATCCACAGAGGCATTCACCTCCCATAGACCCTCATTCCCGCCTAGCAGGCCCTTTTGTAAGAAACACCTCCTTCGGCCCTCCTTCACAGCCCTCCCAAAACCACCACATGTGTCTCTCACCCCTCAACTGCCTCCCAACCACAGAATACTAATGTCACTTGCTGAAAAGTTCACAGTAAGCAGCTGTTAATGATATTGGTCATGGTGCCAACTGCAGCTCCTTCAAAACCACAAGCATGTACACAGGACTGAGCACCCCCAAGAACTTGAGGTGCACCAACTTGACAACCCTCCCCCAGCCACCTCACTGCAGGGATACAAACCATATGCTTGAAAGGTCCTCTGCCCCAGACCCCAGAACAAGCCCATAACTTCTTGCAACCCCCAGCCCTTTCTTAGTACTGCTTTTGCCTGTGTTGCTGTCAAAGCTACTTGCCAGAGAAAGGAGATGTGCAGTATTCATAAACATTCCCAGAACCTCAGTGCGGCCTTCAAACCCCGACTCCTCTTTTACAACTATGGAAGTTGGGAAACATGCACACCAAAGCAGTGGGTGCGCTGGCTTAAAGTGACAGTCTAAAGTCTCACAGGCCCCCCAAACCCTAACCCTCCTAAAACACTTGACCCCTAACCGCACTAAACCCTAAACCCTGACCGTGTCACTAAACCCTGCCACACCCAGCTCCCTTGCTCACCACTAGTTCTGCCTTGCTGCTGTTGAAGCGTGCATCCATGTGGAAGACCAGCAGTCTGGCTTGTGGGTCATATCGTGCTGATGCAAACTGGAACTGAGGGGGGACCAGACCCAGGGAGCAGCTCTCAACAGTGATGCACTCAAGCACCTTCCACAGCTTCTTGGTGGGGTTGCGCACACGGTTCTGCACGGAAACACAAGAGCAACAGCAGCAGCAGCAACAGCAGCAGCAGGACAATTAGCCACAACAGAAGAAGTAGGGGTCGATGTGCTTGGGCCTCGTCAACAAGGAGTTCAACTTGGTAGACAATGCCTCGGTCGGGACATATGGAGAGCAGCAACAGCGGCGGCAGCGGCAGCAAAATAACCCATGACAGAAGAACTTGAAAATGTGTGTACTCCTCATTAAGCAGGAGAGTCCCTTGCATAATCATGGAGGTCACGTACTTAATAAACAATGCCCCCATCAGGGGACACAGAAAGAGCAGGAGCAGTGGCAGTTCCCAATCCTGTCTGAGACAGATACAGTTTTGTCGAAAGCAGGGATGTATCTATGGTCTATTTGGGGCATGGTATGTTCCTCGTGATAAAAGCGGGGACAGCATATCTGAGTGTAAGTGACAGCAGGAGCCCCAAGCAGCATCAGGTAGAGCCAATCAGTACATGAACACAGAGGCATATGTTGTCATGCATGCCGAAGACAACCTGTATTCTGTTTCACCTCGCTGTCCTCTGTGACAGTTTGAGGTGCGGGCCCTGTGGCACTTTTGCTAAGGCCTATCATGAAATGTGATCACATGAACACAGTGTCACCAGTGGACATAACTTGTGCTGGCACCGTGCAATTAGGGCTGCAGTTTGCAACGCTTCCCGGATGAGAACTTGGAATTTGGCAACTGGACTTCAACGGGTTTAAGGATGTTACAGGGGTGCAGGATGCTTGTTGAAATGCTGTTATACGCTGCACACCCCCCACACTCAAGCCTGCTAAAGGCAAGGCAAGGCAAGGCAAGGCAAGGCAAGGCAAGGCAATTATATCTTGATCAAAATCTGCTGAGGCTTAGTTTACTATCTTAGTTCAGTGTGTCCATATGACCAGCTGATGCCCCTTGAGGAGCTCTGGGTCTGTCCTGTAACACGGGATCTGATGATGGCCAACAGGCAAAAACCAGTAATCCCATGCACTTCATGTAAGGACTCACGATCACAGGAAGAATGGTTCTGACGTCACTATAGCTGCTGCCTTGAGCAGTAGTAACTGCTATAGTGCAGTCAGGTTGGCTCTGACCCTTGTTGCCTAGAGAAACCACTGTTCAGACCCGAGGTGAGCGGGTGTCAAGGGCATGTTTTCCCCCGGCGGCACCTCCTGCATGTTCGACTACAACATGCCCATTTTTGACAGCAAATGTAGTTACGTTTGACAAAAAAACATGCATTAAGGATGAAGAGATGAGATAAGCTGAAATTACCTGTACCAATCTCCAGAAAGTAAGCTAAGGTGAAGTAAGTTGTGACACATCTTGCGCACCAAGCGGCAACCGTAAATTCGTTTGGAGTCGTGTCACGGGCGCTACAACGCTTCAGCGCTACTATGCTGTCATCTCAAGTGCATTGTGGCGCCAGAATATGGAGATCTGCATCTGAAGTTGGCGGTTCTGGCCTGTCCAAGGCATTGCTCATTGGAGCATGATTTGGGAGGTTGAGCTTCCGCCAAGTGTTCCTTGCAGTTTTAAGTCTGACAAGCTCTCACTCACACCTTCAATGCTATTGTGGGACTCTTGGACAAGGACTTCAAGTATGTCATTGAAGTCTAAGTTGGCTTCTTGTGGGTCAGTGGCGCTGCTCCCACCGGCACCCCACTGTCGAATGGGGAAACTTGCTAATTTTTAAACTGCTATTCACAGCCTGATCAGGCAGGCAGAATGCTCTAGCACTGTCTGCTTCAGTCTGCTGCTTGCTGTAATCTTAAAGTGTTCAGGAACAGGGGCATGAGGAGAACAGCTAGCAATTAAGCCGTAAACTTTTTTGCAGGCTCCTTTTTAAGCAGGGTAATGGCGTTGCTTGGACTCCGCAGAAATCATGAGGTGGAGCCAAGCTAACATAAAGTAGCAGACCTGTATTTTACCAGTCTCCCTTGAAGCACAGCTAAATGCAACGATTGTTCCACCGCATGGACATATGTCTAGGCATATGTTGTCATGCATGCCAAAGACAAGCCATATTCTGTTCCGGGTCTCGCTGTTCTTTCTGATACTTTGAGGTTCGGGGATAATAGCACCTTCTGCTGTGGCATATCATGGAATGTAATCAAATTTCTAAATGCGACTACTTGCAGCTACCCACCAACTGATCAGGTTGACCAGCTCAAGGGCCTTATGCTGAGGACTGCCAATTATTGGGGGTGAGTGATTACACAATACTAGGTCCTACACTAACCTCGATGAGTACTTTTTGCAACCCTTCCATGATCAATCCTGACAGGTGCTTCTCCAGGACTGGAACCCATAGAGCTTGGATGATAAGGTTTAGCCAGCCAAGAGTAAAGGACTCCATCAGGCTCCCGGGAGACTCCTGTTGATGTTGGCTTTCCCATCGGGCCCGCCCGCTTCGAAGTGCCCGCCTGCAGGGTGCCAGCGACTATGCTTTAGGCCCTGGCCATGGCATGTCAAAGTCACTGCTGCTCTATGCGTTTTGGAGTACAGACTTCTATGCTGCGTCCTGTCCTTGTGTAACATAGGTGAGATAATAATATACCCTTCTATTGCACTGAGACTCCCACATAGCTGCCTTCCAACCATGGATAACTTGTCGCCCATGCATCCCTCCGCTGGTACGTCTACCGACTGCCATCGCCTACTCACTCAAACTTGAGTTGCAAACTCCCCCTAATGAAATATGATGTCGCATATGACACTGCAGCGACCAAGCTGATCGCTGCAAGCAGCAACGCGAGGGTGAGCATGTAGCTGCAGACGCCTTGGTCAAGACGTGCATGGAGTTGGTGTCAAAGGCCTCGAATGTATATACGAAAGCGAACCCATATGTTCGCATGCAGGATAACAGGCAGGTTCCGGAAAACTAAGGCAGGGACTTGGCAGGACATGTCACACCAGGAGCTTGCTTGCACCATCACCGCATATGTGGTAGCAAACCCTGGACGCCATCCAGCTGCTGCCTTTGGTTGGATGCAGCTGCCATACCAACTGAAGGCCCTTTTCAAAAAAACCCATCAAAACGCCTTTCGGCACTTGTCACCCGACTTCATCCAGGTTTTAGGGTTTGATCAATGGATCCACTAGAGGGTGACTGTGTGACTACTCGATCAGGGACGGTTGCTACTTCAGTGTCGCGGACACCTCATCGATGAAGCCTTCGAGCAATTCCATGGGCCAGTAAGAACTCCTCGTCTGGCCGGCTGACATCTGTGGTCCTGCCATCGTCCAAGTTCAGTACCTTCTAGCTCCTCGGGAAGAACTCTTTGAAGGCGAAGCAGCTCCACAGCCCTAGCTTGGCCTGAGCTTTCATATCGCCGTGCCTTCGCAGTAGCATCCCAGGAGTCCCTACCTGAGCATTCCCTGTGCCATTGCACGGTACGTGTGTGGTGCTTTAACCCGTTAGTGCCATGCGCTCTCGTCCATGAGGGTTACCAAGTACAGTGACTACGGCAAAGCAGCGGCCTGCAGGGCCTAGAGCAGCTTTCATATGTCATAATATCATGTACGAGACCACTTGGGACGGCCTTTAGCAGCAGAAGTCCACCCCGGTAGAGTCCTGAAGGGTGCAGCGCGGTGTTGCGCTAGAGAGGTTGACAGTTGGCACTTGGCAAGATCGAAAATAGCGACGAGGTGGCTGCACTTTGAGGAACCATTTGTAGATCTATCAGCCCTGAGCAGCTTTTGGACAGGATAGGAGACAGCCAGAGGACTTCGTGTGTGTTGCTTGTTTCCCGCGGTTGTGGTGCTGAGGTAGCCACCTTGGGTCCAGCACTGATCACCATAAACCTTGCGCAGGGAGCAGAGGCGGACTCTCATTAGTCATAAAAGGCGAGGCGTAGCAATGAGGGCCACTCTTGCGACCCTCATGCTGGCGGCCTGCTTGGTGCTGTGTGTCCCATCGGCGCAGTCTGCTATCAGCAGGTGAGAGCATGTGACGGCGTCAGGCTGGCAACCACGTACATGCAAGAGACATGTTCTAGTAGATCAGGCTTGTCAGTGAGGCATTTCCCAAGCTTCGCCATTTTGGGCCAGACGCATCATGTACGAACACGCGTTGTCTCCGGCTTGTTATTGATATGCACAACGACAATGCATCCTTGCCAAAAGTAAGTGCGTTATCACGTGAACTGCATTGGCATGCATCAGCTTTGAATAAGGCGTTTCCTAGCTATTCATCTTGCTCACTACTTCCAAGCACCTGCTGACACCTTCCTGCGCTTTTCTGGCCCGCAGCAATGATGCAGACATTGTCCTTGTGGACCCAGTCCCCAGCAGGCAGCTATTAGCAGATTCCGAAGGCATTGAAGGTTCAGGAGGAGACTATGGCTATGGTTATGGTTATTACCAAGAGTCTGCACTATACTCTGGCAGGAGGCATCTCATGAGCACAGAAGGTGTCGAGGGCGAAGGAGGATATGGTTACTATGGCTACTATCAGGAAGCCACCCCTAACCGCAGACGTTTGTCAGAAGTTGATACCGAGCTGGAGCCATCTGACCCTCTCCTGCAACAGCAGCAGCAGCAGCAGGTTGAGGTTGCACCAACAGCAGTTGTTGCAGCAGCAGTAAAGGCAGCACGCACTGGCAGCAAGGAAGTGGCTGTGCCAGTGGGCAAGTGCTATTGCCAGTTTGACCCTGACTTCAACACCTTTGCAATTGGAGAGGAGCGATGCAAGGATGCCCTGTACCAGAAGTGCAAGGTAAGCAATGGGCAAAGAACACGCAGGCTCTGGGCGTCAGGCATGCAGGAGCACTGCAGTCAGTGACAGTGGCTTGCGCTTGGCAACAGCAGCAGCTGCTGTAGCACATGGAGGTCCCTTCAATCACCACCCATGTCAACAATAGGGGGAGGGCTTTGCAGTTGATAAAACAGGATTGGGTAGCATGGGTTTCTTGCAGCAGCTGCACAAAGTGTAAAGCAGCATATCAGACGTACTGCCAGTCTTTACAAGGGCTTGGTGTTGGTTGCAAAAGCGTACAGGGCATAGTAGCAGACCATGGAAGCAGCAGCACTGCAATGGAGCAGCACAGGCTTTACGCCGAATGTACACAAAATGTGGCTGAGTATCAGCAGCAGGAGCAGCTGGGGTGAAATGGGGTAGCTCAAAGGGTTGCTTGCTGTGAGGGTAGCTGCAAGAGCAGTGCTCTGCCACCTCTAGCCCCTGCCAGTGTTTGGCAATGATCGCATCTACGCGGGGCCTATGGCCGTTTTCTGTGGCATATCATGAAATCTAATAATGATGGCATCTACAATGTTGCTCCTGGCTGCTGCTGCTGCTGCTGTGGCTTGTTGGACCGCTGTGTATGCTCACACCATCAATTTTCAGCAATACCCTCGTGTCACGCCGTTGCATCTAGCCTCAGCTTCTGTGTGGGTCCATTATCGGTCGTGCAGCTTTTCAAGTGTGATCAGGAGCCGTGCGTTGACGGCTTGGGTTTATTTGGCGACTGGCATACCTGGTCTTCTTCTTGGTTTACTAAGTGGTTGATGCTCTCTTGCTCCCCTCCCTCAGGTTTCCAGCAATGCCCTAGAGTGTGATTGGCTGGATGCATACTACCACACCGGCATGAAACCAGGCTTCCTAGGCCATGTGCTCCCCCATGAGGCTGACATCAAGGCATTCCTGTTCGAGGATTGCACCCCCGCACCCCCCTGCGCTTGCAAGTCCTTGAAGTTTGACGGCAGCGACGATGAGGCCGCCGGCATTGCTTGCTGCCGCGACATGAAGACCTCTTGCAAGGCGTCCTTCAGCGGTATCGCCTGCAAGACTGTGGAGCAGTACTGTCATGATGAGGAGGTCGGGGCGGGCAAGGCGGTGGCTGCTTGGGCGAAGCATGCGGTGAAGCATGCGGATTGCTCAGCATACAATGGGCTGCTATTTGAGTTCATGTCCTTGAAGGTGGGTGGGGGGACACTGGGCAACAAGAGCTTCAGCAGCTGCAAAGGATAAGAAGAGCAGCAGCTGAAGTGTAATGTCGTTGTTATCACGTGCCATGAAACGCCATAGCAGAAAGTGAGCTGATATGGGATATGCCTGCTTTGCCCAACGTAGCATCTCAGAGTTATGCAGCCGTATTGGTGGACCATGCCCCAGTAGGACTGGGCACGCCAAGATCTGGGTTTCCAAGACTATTGTCTTGCAGAGACCATGGTTTTGTTTTGCTATGGTGAGGTGGATATTGTAACTCTCAGTACTTCTACACTTTGGGGAACCATGTACTAACAGCATGTTCTACATGTGATCGCGGACCATGCAGGACATTGAGGCTGCCCACCAGGCCTCCATTCCCCCCGCCACCGAGGAGAAGCTGATCAGCAGCCCAGACCAGCTGCTGCAAATCCTGTCCCAAGACAAGCAGCAGGAGCCAGCACCAGCCGCAGCAGCAGCCGCCAGCAGCATCATCCGCAGCAGCAGCGCCACCTTGAAGGCTGCAGCCAGCAGCATGGCCAGCAACGGCAGCGGTAGCGCTCTGTTGATCATCCTGGGCGCTGGGCTCATTGCTACAGCTACTGTGGGTGCTGTGATGGCTGTAGTGTCTCACATGGGTGGCCGTAGCAGTGACGTGGCTGGGCCGCTACTGCCTCCTCCTAATGCAGCTGTAGCGGCAATGAGCAGGTCGGCATCAATGATGAGCACCGGAAGTGGAATGACTGAGCCGCTGTTGCCCAGCAGGACATCAAGAAGTAATCTGAGGTGAGCGATGCAAAAGAGGGGGGGGGGGGGGCATGTGTGGTGCACTTAGGTGCTGAGTAGTAGGTGGCGGCTCCCAGCACCAAGGTGAAAGAGTGCCTGATTCAAAATTGCCTGCTGAAGCCGCATAGCAATACGGTAATCCATGGCTACCTGTGATAATTATTGAGATGAGTCAGGTTGTGGTGAGTCAAAACCCCTCTCAATGATACTGTAGCTTAGCAGGTTAGCAGGTTGCTCCAGCTTGCTGTTCTCTGCGCCAGCATGAGGTGCGGGGCCTATGGCACTTTCTGCTATGGCATATCATGAAATGTAGTATTTACACTGTAGCTTGGCAGGTTGACAAGAGCAGTTAGTCCAAGCGGACAAGGGTGCACTTGCTTACCGATCGCTGCTCTGGCAAATGTTGATCCTGGTCGCAGCATATTGGTAGGATTCCAGGTTTGCAGCGTGTTTTGTGAGCACTCAACATACATCATCGGTCGGCTGACAGTTTTTGCTGGTTGCTCTTGCAGGGGTGTTGCCAGCAGCGGCCAGCTGATCAGCAGCAGCGGTACCCCTCGCGCTGCTGCCACCTGCACGGGGCCGCCCCCTAGCAGGAACTCCAGCTGGGCGAGCCTGGCGGACAGCACGCATTGATCGCCGCGACGATCGTGGCCATAGCGTTCGACAGCCGATCAGCGTCGGCAAGCAGCAGCAGCACCTGTGCGGGAGCATACTGCGGGGGTGGAGTTCTATGATGCCCCCCGTATAGTAGCTGTGCCTGCTTTAGGAATTGACGACTTAGAGCTAGGTGGTGATGTGGTTGTGTGGATAAGTGGGGATTGTCAGTGAGGAGGCTCGTGGCTGGCACTGGCAGGCTACCAGCATGCAGGTTTACATTTGTGTTCTACGCCAATGTTATGGGGGTTGACAAGAGGCCCTTGGGTGCTGTCGCCGTGTAAAAGTTCTATCGGCTCCAACAGGCACATCTCATGAAAGAGGGCACGCCCAGGTGCACCTCTTGTTGGCTTAAACATGGTTTGGGGTCATGCGGTCTGCTTGTACCCGTTGTGTTTGTCCACTGGCATCCTGAGGGCAAGATCTTCAGTCAGGAAGCACTGTTCGGTGACAAAGGAGTTTGTGTAGGTCTGGTGAGGCTTTCAATGGGCTTTTGAAGTGGTGAAGTTAGCTGATGACAGGCTTGTTCTTTCAGAGGCGCCCATGCTGTTCCCTGGGGGAGCTGTGCTTCCTTCATCCCCACTAGGACATTCAGTAATGTTTGAAAGGCTGATTGCACCCGGCAGTGATGATTGATCACATGGGTAGCTCTCTAGGCACCAGGTGACGTATAATTGCTAGCTGTCTGGTTCAGTTGTGTGGAATGGACACAAGGGCAGCACTAGTTTGTAGCATTGTAGGACCAAGAGGTTGTTCTTGTAGGACCAAAGTGGACAGAGGGAGTGAGTGTGAGATGAGGGGGGGGGGGGGCGGCCATGCGTCAAGGTTCCATGGCCCGCGTATAACCATGCATGCAACCCCATGTCTGTAATAGGGAGGGTGGCAAGGTACTAAAACCTAGGAATTTGGCAGGTGGTTTTGGACGTTGCAGATGTTTGGAGGCTGAAGAGAGCATGCATTCATGTGTATCACTGTACAGCTGCTGGTGGCGGCTGCAGCAGTACAGCAGTAGCTACTTGGGCATCCCCATTGCTACTGCCGTTGCTGCTGCTGAGTTTAGATGTAGTGCTGTGGGCAGGCCCAGCCCTTGGTCACGCAGGTCTTGATATTGATCCCCGAGCTCTGTGTGTGGAGAAGATGTTGTTAAGAAGTGATCAATTAGCCCTTGGTCGATTGGTGTCCAGATGGAACAGAACTGTCTCTGTGGACCGCCACTGCTTAGGCTCAGCAACTGTGTAATTGCACCAATGCTCTTTCTCTACAAAGCGGCTTTCCGCAACTGGAGGTGTGGTGAGGTGCGGCTGCTGTTGCTGCTGGCTAAGTGAACCAGCACGTGCTGTGACAAGCTTGGGTCATGGGTTTTAGGTTGCATCTTAAATCCTGCACCCTGCAGCTGTTTTGCTGACCTGCATAATCTGCTAGAAGGGATGGGGACCCCCTGTGTGCCATGTGCTGTGTGTATGTATGTGCTGTGCATCTCATGTGCTGTGAGGTATAAAAGATGGCATTGCCCTCCTGACTAATGACCACCATCTGTGCAGTAAGGAAGGCTGGGTTGGCAGCACAGGGGATCAAAACCCTGCTCTGCCACCCTCCCTAAATATATTGTGACGTTTCATTGGCTGGGAGAACCAAAGGCTTCTGATGTTGTGGCTGGGTGCAAAGATCAACACAGGTGCAGGATCATGTGCTTTGCTGCATTGCACGGTTTGTAATGGTGTCTTCATTTCAAAGGTGTCTTCAATTTGATGTTGAGCTTATGGCTGGTGGTTGTGTTGGCAGGCATGTCCTTGCATGGGGCTTGGAGATGACTGTCTTCATTGGCAGTGCTGACTACAGTAGGAGTCCCCAATCTTCATGGTTGGCTTCACAGAAGATGCATTCCTTCTTGGCAGCTATAGCCTGATGAGGGCATGGTGGTCCACATGTCTGCATTATGTACCAAAAGCTGGAAGCGCACTCGCTCTTGCAGCAACAGTATCTGCAAAGTGTTGGTGATGGACTGTTGTCAAGCTGCTATCCTGTACTTACCAGCAGCCTGGTTGTGTGGGGTCCTGCACAGGTAAAGCATATATGTGGTGGTCTTGAGGAGGTTGAGCATTGTGTGCACAGATGCAGCTGTGTTTGTGCCAGTCTTGCACCTGCAACACTGAACATTTGCTTCTGCTGTATAGGCTGGTGTGAAGCGTGCACATGTTGGTTGTTTTCTCAGAAGGTTGCTAGTTGGATGTGGTGAAGTGTGGGAAGTATTCAGATGCAGATGCACTTCTTTTCATAAACTGACGGTCGTAACTCTTGTAGATGACTTTCTTGCTGGGCATAGGATGTGTGATAGGGGGTTTCTGATGTGCTATGTATCATTTCACAGCAATCTGTCAGATTTTATATGTAGGGGGTGGAGTGCAGTTTCTCCTGCTTGTTAAGAGAGACCACATGCAGTCTCTCATGCTTTGAGACAACAAGTCACATCAGAAGTTTCCAGTCACATAGACGTTGATGGGCAGCACATGCATGTGATGGCAAGTTGACTTATTGGTGTTGATTGTTATGCAACTACTACTCTTTCAAAATTAGCAGCAACAGCACTGGCCATGCCACACTCTGGAAGCCAATGACATGGCGGTAGATTTAACTGGCAGTTGTGGTAACCTCATACAAGGTGGTTAACCCTCTATGGCGTGTCATGGGTTGCAGTTTGACGGCTCTTAAAAGAGAAGTCCTATTGAGGCCAGGTATCTAGAAGTCGGTGAAGAAGCTCTGTGATTGTGCTGGTGTGCCACCTGAAGAGTGTTGTACTGCACTTTCAGCGGTCCAGTAATAGTTCTAGTGATCCCACCAGCCGGTCATACTGCCTGGGGTGTGTTTGTTTGCGGGTTGGGACGCCGTTCACTGGAACGCATCCCGATCATCTCTCGAGGCAAACTCTATGGTTAAGACAGAAAGTACCGTTACAACTAGGAATCGAACCTGAGTCTGTCCTGTGACAGCCAGGGATGCTAACCGCCGACTGCGCCAATGTGAAAAGCTTACTCCACATCCAGCTAAGTACATCATCCCATGTGAAATGAACGGGGGTATTGAGTGCGGTCATCTAGGCTGAGGATTGCACTCTCCCCAGTTCTCCTTCCGGAGCGTGAAAGCAAGTTATGTAGGTTTTGTTCGGGGTACAGCAGTATTGTGCGGCAGGTGGATCAGTCTCTCAGCGGTTAGTTGCCGGGCAACTATATCTGTACCATATGTTGTTAGTTGCTTTGTAGGCCGCCGTTCCAGCCTGTCATGAACCCTGCCGATTTGTCGCCTAGGGCCGCACCCCTGCATTCATTGCCTGTACGATCCAAAGTGTCCCTGGCGGGTCCCGCCTCGAAACTTCTGGGTCGCCCAGCTACCACTCAGCCGAACAAGCTGATCGATTACTGGTCAGCCTTTACGAGACACGAGCGAGCAGGGCGTCCAAAATTGACCGGGCAGCCGACGCGTGGGCTTGCCCAATGTACCCCACCAGGGAGCCATGCCCATACCCCAGTTCCGTGTGTAGCTACAATTGGCACTACGGGTACGTCCAACACCGATGTCAACACATTCACTGACTACGGTATACAGGAGTCGCACGTTTGCCGACAAAACACACTTTGCAGAACATTGTTGGGCACTACCTCCATGCATCATAGAACACGCACTCTATCTAGAACAGACCGTTAGTGGCCTCTACACTGCTCGATTGCATGGCACGAGCCCCTTATTACTTAGGCCAACACTACCCACTCGACTGCTATTGCAGAGAGCTCATATCTATGCCTGGAATCGTCTTCTGCCCACTAGGAGTGCTGCCACTGCCATTGCCACTACTACTGCTGCTGCCCTCTCCCTTGGGCTCGTCATCCCCTCCACGCCCACCACTAGACCCCCCTCCACCCCCATCCCCTCCCTCCTCCTCATCCCCACCCCCCTCTTCGTCCTCTTCTTGTCCTGGTGCATACACATCTCTGCGAGGTACATTGTACTTGTCGCGCAGCTGTCTACATGGGAGCATGTCTCCCCGAGCATCCACTCCCAGAAACAGCACATAGCTGTAGGGGTGCTGCAACTCCTCATTGCCATACACCTGAACCACACAATAACAAAGTAAAGTTAGCACTGCTGTGAACTATCTCACCTAATCAAAGTAGGAGTTATGTGGCAGGTGCTGCATTCTTTGAGGGCTGTGCATCGATTTATCTCATATAAAAGTGCAGTGGTGGCTGCTGCACGGCCCAGAGGGCAGTGCAGTGGTCTCTCTTAACATATTCAAGTGCAACAAAAAAACTGGTGGTGCCTTGTACAGGTTACATAATGCTTGTCAGGCTATCATATATCAGCATGGATCCTGAGTGTGTACTTGATCTATAACCCATGATACTCTCTGCATGGTCAGCACCTCTTGATTAGACATGGCTTGGTTGCGATGAGGGAGGGAACAACCCGAGGAGGAACAAGCAGGAGGCAGGAGGTCTTTCAGGTTATGTTTTGCGTTTCTATGTTAAAACAGAAAGCGACATTACATCGCAGGAACAAAACATCGCTCAGCCCAGCTATTCTCCATTCTATCACCTTCACGAATCCAGGCAAAGTTTGGGGTTATGAATTCGTTCATGTTGCATAGGGGTGCTGCAGCCCCTCATTACGAGAAGCCTTTGGTGGCCTTCAAAAACAGCAGGAATCTAGGTTCGCGCTTGGTTCGCGCTGGTGCATAACTAGCTCGCAAGCTGTGGGATGTTTGGCAACTGCATGTTCGTCTCGTGTCCTAGAACCCTGGGTTTGTGTGTCACTAGTCTGGTGACGAAAGCATGCAAGCCTTGCTCTTGTGTCCTGGTGGCCATTTGGAAAGCATATATTCCCATTCATTGTCTTGTGCATTTGGGATCTGATGAGGCCAGGTGCGGCCCAAACCAGTAATCCCTGCCAGTTTAAAGACATGACTGATACTTTCTAGGCTGCCCCAATGTCGGTCGCTCGGTACCGTGTGTTGTTACGAACTCACTCTTCGACCCCCTAGCACCTGATGCAGGCAAACAAAAGCAGATAGTATACTTAGCAATTTAGCAATATATAGCAATTGAAGCTTTGCTCTGCTCTATCTCAGAACATAACCTACGATCAATTTTGTCAAAACACCACTTGCGGCCCATGCAGGTCCCATGCCAATTATTCACATCCATTTGTGCACTCTATAATCCAACTACTTTCTAGGTACTGCTTTCCAGGTATTGGCAGCAGCAGCAGCAGGCCTCTTGCATTACACGGTACACACCACCATCAGCAGCAGAGAATGAATCCAAACAGATTCCTGATCCTTGTCATAGTTCTGTGAAGGATCTGAGGCTCCTTGCAGCACCAAGCTTGCATTAGGAACATGGGCAGGCATCCACGGCAGAAACCACTAGTAGCAGTTTTGATGCTGTCATGCTTCTAACTAAATGTTGCTGCATCCCCCTTGCACCGTTATAAGTGATGCATAACAATCAGTGATCCTTAGCTCTCAGTATCGGTTTCTCTCAACAAACACTAACAAACTGGTTAGAGTCATGTGGTGGGTGTTGCATGGCCCGAAAGCTGTGCAGTGATCTATCTCGTATAACAATCACATGCAGCAGCAGGAGGCCGAGGTGCCTCCAGCAGGTAACACCTGCTACCTCCTCTGAAGTCGAAGGGCTATGCTATCAAATCAGTACTACTGCGACATGACAAACCAATTGTGCCCAGATGCACCAGAGTCTGCGCCTCATTACAATCCGCTCCCTCGCTATTATTTTCCTCCCTTATGAGCCTCCCCTCCAAATCATCCCACCCCAGCCCTTCCCGCCACCCATTCTCTTCCTCAGCCCATCCCCTCCGCCTGAACACCTAACTCCCCCCACCCCAACTCCCTCCACCCGGCTCCTTCCCACATCCTCTGTTTCAAGTGCTGCCAGCCTCCTGAAATTGTTAACCCACACCTGGTATAGAACCCATTCCACCACCTACACCCTAATCCCCAATGCCCCCTAAACCCTAATCCCCACTGCCCCCTAAACCTTAACACACACACCCGCTCACCTCCACCCAGCTCTTCCCCTCATCCTCCCTCTCAGGTGCCATGAGCAGCTCCTGAGCAATGTAAGCCACAGGTGGAGCGGCAGCATCAAACTCCCAGTCCCGCACATCCACCAGCACATGGTAGAAGGGCTGCTTCAACCCCTTCTCAAGCCCACCTGCACCTGCTACTTCTATCCACTCCTTGTCTTCACAACATACAGAGTCCCAGCCAGTGATCACACCACGGTAACCAAACGTCCTGTGGGCAACCTACAGTGCAGCAGTGAGTGAGTGGACACCGGGCATTAGCCCTGCGTAGTTTTAAGGAAGAGGCGGTACTAGCACGCGTGGTGCGTTCCCCCCCTACCATCATAGTGCAGCAAGCAAAACACATCTTCCTGAGCAGTAAATTACCTAGGGAGTAGATTTGTGCCCTCGTGAGCAAATATACTCTGTTTCATAATCAACTGCTCAAACCTTAAAAGTGAACCCACTTGAGCTGTCATCTATCTTGCCAACATGCACTCAACATTGCATTCCAAGGGGCCAAAAGGTGGCTCCACTAGCTCAGAAACCTCAGCTTCTGAGTTAAACGAAACCCCAGATCAGAGTACTAGGGCTAAGAGCGGAGAAGTCAGCAAGAGCAGCATTGTGGTCGTGTGATGCAAGCAAAAGCAAATCTGGTAAGTAGACCCTGTGATGAAAAAGCTATTGCCTAAAAAGGCCTTAAACCTCAGCCGCCTCCTCAAACTCAACATAGCAACAAATGTAAAAGCGCATCACGTTGAGCTTCATTCCACGCCAATGCCATCAGCGCATCCACAACGTGGTTGGTCCCCATTTCATGTTCTGCCGGGACGAAAAAATGCTGAACCTCTGGGGCCCGGCCTGCCATGCCCCAAACCCGACATCTTTTCCTGCTCCTGTTCATGCCTTCTCAATCTCCCCATCCATCCCCACTTTCCCTGTCCCCTCTCTCCGTGACCTTTCCACCTCCTGCCCCTTGCCCCCTCCCAGCCACCCGCTGCCCTAGTCTAGAGCTCCAACAAGCAACCCTGCTGTTAATGGAGGGTGCTGCTGACAACTCATAGCCTCCTCATAGCCTCCAGCAAGAGGAGGCTTATGTTGACCGCTCCTGCACTATATCATCTTCCACCCCTTTCCCAATACGCTCTTGATACAACCTGCCTCCACAACCCCTCTACCCACCCTCCCCCATGTAGCCCCCCCCCCTGGTCTCTTGTCCAGTCAACTCCTCACACCTCAGACCCTCTATTATCGCTGCCGATCGCCCACCCTCACTCGCCAAGCACCCCCTACCCCACCCTGAAGCTGAAACTAAGAGGTTTTCTACTGTCTTGAAAGAAACCCTCTTCCTACTGCATGCTGTCTTCCCCGAGTCCCCTCAACATCCCCTTCCTAACCCACTCCATTCCAATGCCCACCCGCTGTCCCGGTCAAGCCCCCTCCTATCCCTGGGTCCCGTTATCATCCTCTCCAATTCTCCATGAACCTATCTCTCTCCCCCTCCTTACATTGTCCTGCCTGGCCCCAGTCCAACGCCTCGCTCAATCTCTGCACCAATCTGTATCACTGGACAGCTTCCTGCTATGCCCCCTCCCCATGTCAGTCCTATTTCCCCCCCTCTCCCCGCCCTTTCGTATGCCCCACTCACCTATTCAATTCTTTGGACAGTTTCCTGCTGCGCCCCCTTCCCATGTCAGTCCTACTTACCCCTCTCCTCCCTTTCCTATGCCCCACTCACCCTCTGCACCAATCTAAATGCTTGGACAGCTTCCTGTTGTGCCCCCCCCCCAGTCAGTCCTAGTTACCCCCCTCCCCCCCCCCCCTCTACCTTACCCACCCTTTGACCCAATCTAAAGCCTTAGACAACTTTCTGGTCCACCCCCCCCCCCCCCTTACCTCACCCCCTTTCAGCCACCCCACCTGAGCCCTCCCTCCCCCCTGCCTATGTCCCGCTCACCCTCTGTCCCAGTCTGAATCCATAGACAGCTTGATGCTCCTCCCCCCTCCCCCCTGCAACTGTACAACCTTTCTGCCCCCCCCCCCCCCGGGTAAAACCCCCCACCATCCACCCCACCTGAGCCCTCCCTGCCCCCTTCCCCACCCACCCCCGCTCACCCTCTGTCCGAATCTGAAGCGTTCAGTGCTTTCCCCTCCTCCCCCCTGCCCCACCTCCAAAACCTACTGCATCCCCTGCGTTTCCCCCCCCCCCCCGGGCCCCCCACCTGACCCCTCCCCTCCCCACTTCTCTGCCCCGCTCACCCTCTGTCCCAGTCTGAAGCTGAGTGGGCTTTCTGCTGTCCCTGGCACTCCTGCAGACCAATCTGATGCCTGCGCCTCCAACTGCTTCATGCGCCTCTCCAGGGATGCCAACAGGTCACGGTACTTGGCAGCATCTGCATACCTGGTAGGGGGAACAAACCACAACAGCAGCATAAGTTGTTAACATGAGAAGGACACCCCCTTTCCAATCAAATCCCTGAGTAATACCATGCTCCCAGCTGGGCTCCTAATTAACACCCCCCCCCCCCCCCCGGCTCCCCCTCCGTAAAAAATTGGGCCAACCACATCCTATCAATTTTGAAGCTTGCTCCAGATGCCTCGTTTCAGGCCCCCTAAAAGCAGTATGGCAACCACATGCAGACTCCCACCTCCCTGCCCCACCCTTTCTCACCATCATCCCCACTTGCACCTCCTGCTTTCAGTCACCTCCTCGTCATCCCTCCCAAACCTGTGCTCCTTCCCTACCCGCCATGAATTCCCTCACAATAAAACCCCAACACCCCTGCCTACCAGCCCACCCTACAGTGCCCCAGACCCCTACACCCACTTCTCCCTATAAACCCCCCTAAACCTCGGGGCACCCCTACACCCATTCTCTCGATAAACCCCCCCTAAACCTCTCTCTGGCCCTGAGCTCTTCTATCCTCATTGCTAGTTCATGTCCTGTCCAATCTACCTGCAACACCTGTTCCACCAGGTCCCTTGGTTACTGCCATCAGGCCCAGGCC